>PVIJ01014591.1:0-39989 GCA_004024925.1 Scalopus aquaticus
AAAAAAAAAAAAAAAAAAAAAAAAAAAAAAAAAAAAAAAAAAAAAAAAAAAAAAAAAAAAGTTATGTTGAAGAGGTGGAGATGCCAGAATTCAGTGATTGTCTGGTTGCAAATTACAAAAGAGCTGAAGTTAACTCTTATTCTTAGTTTCCAGGACAGAGTTATGGATCCAAGGGAATGATCATGATAGAGGAAGCTGGATTTAGATAAGTTGAACTGAGAAATTCCTAAGGCACATTTATGGATGGATGCTCAATGTATAGGTACTTACGATGCAAAGATAGATGATGAGGTGCTCTGCCCTGAAGGAGATTCTAAATCTAGTAGCAGACAACACACTGTATGAGTTTTTCTTTGTAATAAAAACATGTGCCTTTCACCTTACAATTAGAACCTTTTAGCTTTTAATTTTATATTTATGCCACAGGCATACATTTTTCAGAAGGTTATATCTCTGTAGTTCTCTAATTTTCTTTTATAATCTTGCCAATTATTTTCAGCTTCACTTTTATCAACATGCAATCTATTTTATTGTGTTTTTTATACCTTTTAAATTTTGTCTGTAGCACATCTTGAAATACTACATCTTTTTTCAGAAAAATAACATGCACTTTAAATATTCAGAAATGCTAATTTTTAAAGTATTTCCTTATTTTGACTAGACTTAGAAATTTAGATTCCAGTTTTTTCTTCAACTTTGAAGATAATGCACTACTGTCCCCAAGCATCCAGTTTCTTGAATATTTTAAGGTAATTAATTTTTTTTTCCAAGACCATACAGCCTTTCAAACCTTCCCTGGGTCCCACACATACTGTCTCTAAATGATCTCTCTAAAAGCCTTAAAAAATTATCTTTACAAAACTGATAATTCGCCAACATAAATCTGAGTACATCTCTGCTTTTATTGATACTATTGGCCCTTGGGGAAAAAATTTCAATCTTAAAGACAGGAGATATTCATTAACCTGAGGAAATGTTCTTCTGTTATTATTTCTTTTCCTCTGTTGTCTCTGTTTTCCTTTTGTGAAGTTCCACTGAGACATCCTTTTGAGTTTCTAGATCAACACTTCTTTTCTGAATTAACTTCGTCCATATTCTCTCTCATTTTTTGAGATCTGTATTCTGGAAAGTTTCCCTGAATTTTATCTTTTAGTTCCCCAGCTAGATAGTCAGGTTCAGGATCCCATTCAAGAATTTATTAATAATCTAATTTGTATGCACATGATTTATTGCTGTTAAAAATAGCATCATTGTTATATGTATAGATAATGAACAGATAGATAATATTCATTTAAATTAAACTTCCTTCAGGTTAATTCTGTTTGTTCATCTAGGGAGTTACCTTTAGCATTATTATTTTTTTTCTCTCTCACATTTCTGACAATTCTTAGTTGATGATTTTTGTGCCTTCAAAGGGAAAGGTTAGGCTGATTAGAATAGCTGGTGGATGCTGGTTTTTTCTGCAGCTTGGTAGATATTTTTCCCCAGATAGCCTCTCAAATAACAGGAGATCTTATGTCAGTAGAATAAAAGCAAAAGGTATTGGCCTCAGGAGTGTCTACTTAGGCATTGAGGACATAGAATTATTAGAGAAAGGCAATTCTATACCTCCTAGTTGGAGCATTTACCACGCATCAATCTCAATGCCACCTTTACATACTAATACGGCCATTAATATTCATCTCTGTGCAGTTTGAAATTTGCAGATAAAATGAGGTGGCCAGCACGGAGAGGGGGAAAAAAATGCCCAGAATACAGTTCTGCGCTATTTATTTCAATTACGGGTCTGAGGTAAGAATACCAATGTCACCAATACAAAAGGGACAGTTAAAGGAGTGCCTCATACAAGGTTTTGATGAATTCTAGAGGCAACAGTGTCTGCAAAAAGAGAATGCGCCTGGGGAAAGGTGATAGAATGGACCTTTTTCTCCCTTGTCACAGGAGTGTGAAATGAAATTAGGACTCAGGGAAAAGAGAATAAGGACAGATGAACAATTCAAGCATGGAATATTAAGTATGTGGGAAATAGGGACCAATTCTCTCCCCATTTTACCTTCCCTTCCTCTCTTAGGGAATCTCAGACCTATCACCAAAATAAATAGGGTAGAAGTACACTTGGGGAGTATTACATAAGTCTGGCCATGTTGCCCAACTTTCTGCCTCCAGGCAGAAGTCTAGTTAAATAATTCTGGACAGATGGATGCCTATCCTTGGAGAGCAGGGACACAGTGAGGGGTGGAGATGGACACAGAAGCAGTGTGTCCGCCTGCTTCCATCTGGAACGACTGAGCACTTCATTTTGTGCAAAGACAGTGATCAGGATGTTCAAATGACGCTGTAAGATTCCGTGGTAGGAATAGGACATAAGTGCATTCCATTTCTTGCATGACCTAAGTCATATTTTAGGGCATAAACTTATCTCCTGGTGTCACTTTTGAGGTAACATGCTTTTCTACAAGTGCAAACAACTGGTAAATACAATTTGTGCTGTTTTCCTAATACATAAGGCAGATGACTGTCCCGACACAATACTCACAATGTTGTCCAACATGGTGTTCCCATTGGAAAATGTAGTTAAGAATATCACATTTTACCCCTCCATTTGAGAATTGGATAGGAATCAAATATCAGCTTTGCTACTGATGAAGATAGACTGGTTTATAAATATATGAATTTTTTTTAAAGATTTGTTTATTTTTGCGTACAAGCTGGGGTACAGGCCAGAGGTGTGGGGCAGTGAGAGACAGAGTGGGGAGCAGAACAGGCAGATGGACCGAAAGACACTGCTGAGGGGAGCAGCGGGTGAGGCAGGAGAGGTCTGCTGCGCCATGTGGGAATCTCCCTGGTTGGGCATCGAACCCGAGCCACAGCTGCCACCAGCTCCACAGCGCTCCGCCCAACCCGTTGCACCACAAGGGAGACCCAATATATGGATTTTTTAATTCTCTTCACTCCACTCTGATCCTTAAACCTAGTTTTAGGACACACTTGCCCAAGCAGTAGTTGACTTACTACATTGAACTCCAATAACAGTATTTGAAAAGGGTAAGTATGCAGATGTGCATATAGAAGGCAAATGTCTTGACCTACTTGAGTTTACTATATGAATCAAGATTTTAAAAATGCACACTGTCAGAGCAGGCAAGCCCAACAGACAGAGCTAAGAAGAGGTTGAATTATAAAGATTCTTTGTGCTGTTGATACCCTTAAGATATATCATTCTTTGTTCTGTAGGATGAAGCAAGTAAGTTAGGAAATGGGGAAGAAATCTCTTCCCATCACTTCCATGAAGACAAATGTTCTTACTCTAAAAGCAACTGTAGAAGAGTGAAAAGAAAAACTATTTTCCATATTTGTGTTACTTGTAACTCCAACCATAGCTCTCTCACATTAGAAAAAATAATTGGGCCTCCCTGGTGGCACAGAGGTTGAGCACTGCGCTGTGGAGCTGTCGGCAGCGCGATGCGAGTTCAACGCCCAGCCAAGGAGAATCCCGCATGGTGCTGGCAGACCTCTCCTGCCTCGCCCGCTGCTCCCCTCAGCAGTGTATTTCTGATCTGCCTGTTCTGCTCCCCACTCTGTCTCTGGTGAACTCTCTCACTGCCCCACGCCTCTGGACTGTACCCCAGCTTGAATGTATAAATAAACAAATATTAAAAAAAAAAAGAACAAGTAAGGGTGACAAGATTATAAGGAAATTACTTACATCCTTATAAATAATAATTTCAGTAGAATGAGATACACATGAGTATCTTAGTGTTGTTGATGATAAAATGCTAAGAGTAAAAATAAAATATCACTCACTAAGTAACAGGCCTCTCTATTAAGTGATGATTTCATAAACGTATTGGTAAAATACTAGGAAAATTTCAGAACATTTTTATTTACATATACATCAGAAAATCTGTCTTCTTATCTATGAAGAACAAGCAAATCATTTAAGGTCACTAGACATTTGTTTCCTCAGTATCTATAGCTGTTGCTTATAGCTGTATCAATAATAACATAATAATTTATATTTATATCTATAGAGCTATTACATTTTATATTTGGTCAAGTGCATTTATGTGATACATTTTGTATATTCCCTTTTCTTCTTCTAGAAAAATGGACACATATTTATTTATCTTAATTAACAACCAGACAATTTAACATACATACACAAACAATTTGGCCTGGAAGCTTATTAACATCAAAAGCTTGTCTGTTATCACAGCTAAATATGAAGATGATGTATACTAATTAAGTGAACATAGATATAGACACAAAGGTTTGGGGGATGGAAGAGCCTATTTTATTAATGGATCTTCTCCATGACCTCTATTCTGCATCTACACACAAATAATAATTTCTATTATGACAATAACAAATAGTTGATATTACTGATGATGGATACAGATAATGAATATTTTTTTTAAATATCATTTAATCTAAAAAGACTGTGCTCTTAAAGATACTTAGCCAGAGTTTATTAAAGATTCAAGTTAAATATAAAAATAGAGATTAACTTGAATTTCATCCTTTTCGTATCGCTCAGGGTGTTCTAAGAGCTTGCTCCTTAGATGAAAATGTATTTTTCCAGGTTATTAGCTTTCATTGAACTTATTTCTGTTTTGCTTCCTCTTTTCAAGAGCACCTACTATATTTATCTTGCTTAAATGTTTAGTTTCAAGGCATGCTGTTGTAAGAAAGATAAAAGCACAAAAGTTGTGCTTTGATTATAAAGGCATTACTCCCCACCTGTGCCGGGGTTGGGGCGTGTGTTCTTGGAAGCACAGAAGTGATTGCAAGTCAAAAGCAACTGACTTGGTGTGGTAGTAACACCTGATGGGGGAGATTCTAACTGAAAAAAGATTCTTAGAGTGTAAATTAAGTGGCTCTTAAACAATCTTTAAGTGTCAAAACTTCTGCCGCTGACTACAAGTGACTGAACAATGTCTTTAATTTGTGGGATCTCAGTTTTACATATGTTTACAATAAAGGCTTTGGATTCAGTAATCACTAAAAATTCATGTTTATTTTTTTTTATTTTTTTTCCTCCATGGTAGTCAATGGGAGTTTAAAAAAAAATTACTTATTTGTTTCTTCTCTAAATGAAACCTGTTGTCTTCTAGGAATTCAAAGGCTATGTTTTGTTTTGTTTTGTTTTGTTTTGTTTTGTTTTGTTTTGTTTTGTTTTGTTTTGTTTTTGGGGGGGGATGTTGGGTGTTGAGTTTTGTTTCTTGATATAAATTATTAATAAATTAAAAATAAACAAATGTTTCACTCTGATATTTGCAACAACTATAGCTGAACGCTCAAGAAGTAAGGAGGATGATAAGGTCAGAGATTTCTAGAACTTTAAGTAAAATCTCTCTTGTCTTTTGGAGATTTCTTTAGAAGAATCCCAATCAGTTAAGAGCTACATTGTTGAACTTGGATGGTAATGTTTGACAGGAGTATTCTGTGTGCATTTGCTTCTGCTGTGGATCTCTAGCAGACAATCTCATAGAGCAAAACCAAGATTAATCTACATTTTCTACATGGAAGAGAGCTGAAACCTTTGCAAATGCCTTTACTTAAGGAAGAAGGCTTTGCTCAGATTGAAAAATTATGCAAAGTTCTAGCTCTTATTTGTTACTTTAAAATAATTTCCCAATTTCCAGAGTTTTATCTTTAGTGCTTAATGTTTATTTCAGAAGTCGTGTGTGTTTTCACTTAGACAATAAAAGAATATAGACAAGCAATAAGACTTTTGGGTTGTTGAGAGAGCCATAATGTATACAGTTACATGGATATTAGCCACAGTCCTTTAAACTCAGGCAATTTAATCCAGATCAATTCATCTAAAAACAGGAAAAATACATCCAAACAAATAAAGACTAGAAACTAGGAAGGAGAAAGACAAATACTGGATGGTGTCTTTTATATGTGGAGTAAGGAGAAATAAAAAGTAAAGCCCAGATAAAGCCAAACAAAGCACTAACCCTAAAAAGCTGACTATAGAACTGAGGCTACCAGAGCGGGAGGGGCAAGAGCAAGTTAGGAGGAAGCAGAGTTGACCAAGATGGTGGACTATGGGTGTCTTGGAGGTGGATGTGGTATGGTAGTAACACCTCATGGGAGAGATCCTAAACTTCTAAAATACAAACAATTGTGTACATCAATGTTACCATAATATAAAACAAAAAAGTTGAAAAAAGTATCATAGAAGATTCTTTAGAAAAACTAGAATAATGTCATATTCATTGAAAAAGAAGAGAAATACTCTGGAGTAATTTATTGTGTTTTGTTTTATTACAATCAGTATAATTAAGCTAAATTCAACAAACCTTTTTATCAGTATTTATTGAGTAATTTTTAGGTAAGGCATTCCTGATTCTTGTAATTGTAGAAACATTATAACATTAATAATTGAAATGTTAAGGCAGGAGTTGGGAGAGGTTTTGTTTAGCCTGCCTTGTGTCCAGATCCGGTTCTATTAGTGACTACTGCATACTTAGAAAAATTTACGTAACCCCTCTAATCTTCACTTTTCTCACATGCAAAAACAGGGAAATGATACTATCTACTTCACAGCACTGATGTGAAAACTAGATATATTAATATGAAGTGTTTCAGCAGTATCTGGCCCACTTAATAAATATTAGCTAATATTATGAATGTCTTTATTCTCTGTTACCAGAATGATATCCACAGTAAGATTTTCAACAGAATTTGGTATAGTGATTATAATGCTATTAAAGATCTTTCTTAGGAGACTAACCCTTTATAATATGAACTTTCTAACATACAGTAGATGACATTTCAGGTTTTTATATATTATGCTTTTAAAAAATGAATTATACCTGCATATTTAATGGTGATGGGTGGTTAATGATGCTTAGAATATATCTACTTTCAATGGGCCTCCCTGGTGGTGCAACAGGTCTCAGCACTATGAAGCTATCTGTAGCCGCTGCAGCACAAGTTCGATCCCTGGCCAGGGAGCTGACCCACATGGTGCAGCAGACCTCTCCTGCCTCTCCCGCTGCTCCCCTCAGCAGTGTATTTCAGTCAGTCTGCCTGTTCTGCTCCCCACTCTGTCTCTGGTGAATCCTCTCACCCTTCCCCCCAACACACACACCTCCAGCCTATACCACAGCTCTTGTATGCATAAATAAATAAATAAATAAATAAATAAATAAATAAATAAATAAATCTTTAAAAATAATAATATATTTACTTTAAAAATATGAAAGGCCATGGAAAAATGTGCTAGGGCACAATTTTTATTTTTCTGCTGTTTGTTGTTACCTTAGCACTTTATATCCGATAGACCTTCATTAAGAGTGATATGGTAGGCCTTCAATTTAATTAATATTTAGTGACCTGCCACTGAGTGATGAATATCTCCTTTGCAGAAACTTGTCTGTCTCCTCAGGGTGCTTTACTGATAATGACCAAATGGCTGTTAGGGGAGAGGAATTTTTGGAGAGTTTTAGGCATATCCTGTAATCTGACTGTGAAAATGCTGATGCCCCATTTGAGAACATGCCCCTGGGTAGTGTATAAATAACTCGAACTTGAATCTCATCTGTGACATAATTCTGCAAGACAAGACAAAATTGGCATAGGAATTTTCCTATTCAAAAGTCCAACACAGCTTATCGAGAACAGTAATTTACATGAGGTTTAGCTTCCTAGTAGTAATGAAAGCATCATTTCTGGGAGTTTGGGACAGATTCAGGGTTTTATCTTATTTTGTATCACCACTGTATGATCTTTCCCAAGTACTGGGAAAATTCCTACAGTGCCAGTGCACAAGGGTATAATTTTCTGGTGCACTAGGCCATGCCAGTTCTTTTCATGTCTATAAGGTACACAAAATGTACTATAGCCAAATGCCTGATTGATCATCATACCTAACCAGTCTTTCCTATGAGTCTCAAACTACCAATCACAACAATACCTGTGAAGAAATTAAATATGTTACAAGAAATCCATTTCAAATAAACTAACTTTGAACATACATAGCAATTTTCTATTGGGGTTTGTGACTGATATCATATTTTTCTTCGACATTCATGTCCAATCTTTGGGCAAGTAACTTTTTACAACTCAAAATTTGCATTTGTAAATTGAAGTTTCAGATAGAGAATAGAGAATATAGGTATTTTAGACCTGAACATGTGCTAATGGTCACCTCCTCTTTTCACTGACATAAGACCAAAGAAAAGAGGAAAATCTCACAAGGTCACACTGTGGTGTCAGCAGAACTGATATTGAAAAACAAATGTTTTCAGTAGGAAATCAGTGTCAGATCTGTTGCTAGAAGCTTATTCGATCTCCACAGTCACCTTTAGGTCTAAAATTTGCAGAATCCCCTTCAGTGCTCTCTCCCTAGAGCATTATATTCCATCTCTTGAGATTGAACTTACAGACCAAATTCTTACTGAAATCTTCCCCAGGATCCTTAAGCAATCATAATGGTTCTCTCTGCTACATATTTGATTCTTATCTCTCTCATAGCATTTATCTTATCAATTATTTCTATGTTTTTATTATTTCTATTATTTCTATGTTATTTCAATTATTTCTATGTTTTTTTAATATATATTTTTATTGTTATTTATCTTTTATATTTTGGATTCCCCTTGGGTAACCCACCACCAATTCACCCGTGATCCATCTCCGTGGTCCCTTGTGTTCTTTTCTACTCCATTTTGTGCCCTTATCCCCCCCCCCCAAGTGTCTCTCTCCTATTTGGTTTCCCTATAGTCCTGTTATAAAGTGAAACCATTCAATACTTTTCTCTTTCTTTCTGGCTTGTTTTGCTGAGTATGATCCCCTCTAATTCCGTCCATGTCGCTGCAAATTGCTTGTGTTTATCTTCTTTGAATGCTGAATAGTATTCCATTGTGTTTATGTACCACATCTTCTGGATCCAATCATCTATTTTTGGACATCTGGGTGGCTTCCATACCTTTGCTATTGTGAACAGTGCCGCAATGAACATATGGGTGCATGTATCCTTTTGGATTAGTGTTTTTGTGTCCTTTGAGTAGATTCCCAAAAGTGGTATTGCTGGGTCGTATGGAAGCTCCATGTTGAGCAGTTTGAGGAATCGCCATACAGCTTTCCATAGTGGTTGGAACAATTCACATTCCCACCAACAGTGTAGAAGAGTTCCTTTTTCTCCACATCCTTTCCAGCATTTGTTGTTGCCTGCATTTTTAATGTGTGCCATCCTCACAGGGGTGAGGTGGTATCTCATAGTGGTTTTGATTTGCATTTCCTTGATTATAAGTGATGTTGAGCATTTTTTCATGTATCTGTTGGCCATTTGCTTTTCTTCTTTGGAGAAGTGCCTTTTCAGCTCTTCTGCCCATTTTTTGACTGGATTGTTAGCTTTGTTTTTGTTGAGTTGAATGAGTTCCTTGTAAATATTTGTTATCAGTCCTTTATTGGATGTATTGTGTGCAAAGATCTTTTCCCAGTTGGTAGGGTGTCTATTTGTTTTGGTTAATGTCTCTTTTGTTGTACAGAAGCTTTTTATTTTGATGTAATCCCACCTATTTATCTTGTCCTTCACTTCCTTCGCTTTGGGGGATGTGTCGTTAAATATTTTGCTGAGATGTATGTCGTGTAGAGTTGTGCCTATGCCTATATTTTCTCTATGTTGTTCTCTCTAGCTGTATCTAGAGTATTATTGTTGTCTAAATCTCTGGGTTCTACTTTAGTACTTGACTTAGTAGTTCTCAGAAATGTTTTCTGAGTGAATGAATGAATGTATAAATGTTGTTCTTACCTGGATCCTACACTTGGTACTTTTCCAACTTTGCTTGCCACAATCACAATCTTAAGGAAATCACTAAATTTCCTTAAGAACCCAGGATAGTAGTCAGGTTCATACACTCAAAATCTTTATAGTGAGGAATGTTGTAATTTGATATGACTCGTCAATAAAAGGGTATTAGATTATTCATCTTTTTATGAAACACAGTGGGATTCTGCATTTTTAAAGAAAATTGATTAACTATTACTTTTACACAAAACTTGCAATTTCTGAAAACTTTTTGCATTCATCCTCTCATTCGATTTTTACCACTTCCCTGTAATATAGATAGGCACAGATATTATAGCCTTCTCACAGATGAGTTCATTAAGATCAGATAAGGAAAAGGATGCAATTTTGAATTGAGGTTTACTGACTCCTAATTTAGTTCTGGTTCAATTCTAACTAACATGGTGCCTCTTTTTAAACATTTGAACTCTCCAGAAAGATAAATCTTCAAGTGAATACACTTTCTAAGTCAATCAAGGATCTTGGGGTGCAAATGATAAGAACTCAGCTCAACGTGCTTTAAGCTAAAGAGACAATTTATTATATAACAAAAATAAATAGGGATAAAATTTCAGGTACCCCTGCTATTAATAACTCAAACTAGGTAACCGGAAATATTGCTTTTGTTTTCCTCATGTCTTGGACCAAGTCTTTTCTCAGCTGGTTTTAAATCTTGAATTTGCAAATGACCAAGAACAGTTGATTCCTAAGGAGTGGCAATGTAGTGAGTACTCCAAGCCCTGGCATTCAGTGGCCCAGCCTGGGTCATGTTTCATCACTGACATACTCACTGCAGTTGTAAGAATGGAGTTCTGTGATTTATGGTAACTGGCCTGATTCCTGGAGTCTACCATGGCATCAAACCCAACAGAATTACCTAGAAAAAGCAGAGAAATATGAAACACCTGTTTCATGCTATAGCATTTTAAAGCCTTTGCACATTATCAAATGAAAACCTAATGAAATTTTGGAAACCTTTTGGTGGATAGATCATTCCAATAAATGTTAAGAAATAGCAGACTTAATAAGTTGAATATGATATCCAAACTGTCATGTTGTTCAAGCAAAAAATCTGAGCAAACCTATCTTACCTATTTGCTGAACTAATCAAAACTAGCAAGCAAACAAAAAAAAATTTTTTAAATGACCAGGTAGGAGATTGCAGCTCTGCTCCAGAGGAACAGACTCCCTTCAACCTGGTACATCATCAGTAGAACTGCTGGCTGAGGTGTACAGCATCTATTATTTTTAGCTATTAAAAAATGGAGAGAATACAGCTATTTTCAGATCACAACAGAGCTATAATATAATCACCATTTTTAATACCCTTATAAATCCATATGAATAAATAATAACCTCCAATAGAAAATATTTTTATCACTTGAAAACTGAGGCAAGTGGATAAGGAAACCATTGATAGAGAATGAATAGGGAAATTCTTGTCTCTCAAGTTACTTTTCAAGAGCACAACAGAATTGTAAAGGTATGAAACCATATGCAAAATTCATTGATGGTGGACTATTATCCTGGTCCTTTGTTAGTTATTGCCAAAATTGAAAATGAAGATCAGAGCATCATATACATGTTCTACTTTAATTATATGTTGGTGATCATTTTTACATGTAATGGGATTTGTATTTATGCATTGTTTATATAAACCACATACACACTTAGAGAAAAAATGTATAAAAAAAGGTTAAAGTGAAGATTTTGTGATATGAAGTCACACAGTTCTAGGGCCATTCATTCATTAATTTTTACAAATTTACTCAGTGCCTACTCTGACATACGATGCTCTAGGTGCCAGAAATGCAGCAGAGAACATAACATACAACATCCATATCTTCACACAACACAGAGACTAGTACAGGGTTTGGAAAATCTTTTCCACAGGAGTTATATAGTAAATAATCTTGACTTTGCAGACAGTTTTCTCTGTTGCAACTATCCAAGGGACATAGTAGTACTAAGGCAGCCAACAATTATATAAATAAACAAAAATAAACTTTATTTAAAATGATAGGCTGCAGACCATATTTGACCTATAAACCACTTGACCAGGGCTCAAGTTCCGTGGAGGGTCACAGACGACAGACAGAACATGCAAGTGAAAGTAAAAGTATGTGTTTGAAGAAGAGAGAGAAAAGGAACATGATCATTTGCTTTTGAGGGGCTATGAGTGTATTTTTTGTTTTGTTTTGAAGGGTGTTTAAGGGAGGATTTACTGTGACAGTGACATTTGAGAGCACATTTGCAGAAGTGAGAGGAGGAGCTGTGGGGATAGAGTGTGGAAAAGCCTAACAGGCAAAATTATAAGAAGTGTGAAGATCCTGAAGTGGGACTAGCCTGGATTCAAAACCCAGCACTGCAGGAGGGGGATCAGAGTGTGCCAGGGGAGAACAGCCAGAGGGACAGTCTACACCTAAGAAAATGGGAAATCTCTGGGGTCCTCTGTACAGAGAAACACTCCGACTTAGCTATTACAGGGCTCCCTGGGGCTGCTATGTGGGAAATTGACTGTAGGGAGAACTCCCCAAGTGATGAGATCTACAATTACAGTGTGAGTATGTGAAATAACTGTGCTGGCTGGTCTGAAGCTTGTCTTGGACCAAATCCTTTAAAGGAGGAAAAATAAGCTCATTGGCTAATGAGTACCCACTCGTAGTTTGTGTTTCCATTATTAACAGAAAACATGGTTTGTTCTGGTTTCCAGAAATCAAAACAACTATAAAAATTGTTAAAACCAACAACAAAAAAATGTAATAAAAAGTGTAACACTGCCTCCTAGACATAGCAACTACCCACCTGAGTGGCCGGGGTAGAGGGGCCAGCTCCAGCATCCACTCTTCACAGAGATCTGAGCTTCATTCCTTGGCTTCCCTGCCCTACCAGCCTCTCAGGGACACTTCCTTTTGAGCTGGGAAGCCAGCTTTCAGCAACCTCATAGGAAGCTCCACTTTGAAACCCTGTGTGAAACAGCCACTGGGGGCGCTGTTCTGCATGGCGCTGGGGTCTAGCACCATGAAACCTCTGTGCCCTGTCCCAGTTCAGCGGGTGTGTTAAGCATTTTGGACCACATTCCCGCCGGAAACTATTTCAGCCACTTCCCACTCAACCACTGAAGACTCATGTCAGACTGGTGTTCTGTCTGTAGTAGTTCTACTGAGTCAGGGAGCACTTGAGTTAGAACTTTTCCTCTTGAGCAAATATACCAGGTTTCAAAAGCGGGACACAAAAGATCTGGTTTGGCAGATGTTTCCCCACTAACCCTTGCCATCCCTGTGTGCCTGAACTGGGATATTTTCTAACAAAATTTCCTCCCTCTCTAGCCAAGAAATGTATCTTCATTTGTCACATCATAATTCTACTTCTTCTACTGATACTCCTTTAGGAAAGACCTCATGTGTGTGTGTTTGTTTTTCTTTTCTTTTTAAAAATATTTCTCACTGAGTTAATATTGGTTTACATTTTTTGTTTCCATTATAGAACTGTAGGATATATCTCATGTCCCTTTGAGTCCTGTGGTCCTTACACTCATATTAAAAGCTGAATGAATGAATGAATGGATAGGTGAATGCTTCAAATTCTCTGAAAAATCCTCAGTTACTTCCCAAAGATTTCTATTGATACTTAGTTATTTTTATTGGTTAGTCTCCTGAATAAATGAGAATAACTAATTTTTGTTCATGTTGGCAATACAGAATAACAAACCCACTTATTTGGGGAACTGATAAATAGAATGTGATTGTGATCTCTAGAAATTCTGAGGTTAGAATAGCGTGTAATATTCCCTTTTGCTAGTAGAGCTTGAGCTAGATAATTAAAGATGGACTGAGTTTAAACAGAAGAAAGGATTTTCATATGCGAAGAATGAGAGGGAACAAATTCTGAGTGCTGAGATGAACTGGGCATATTAAGGGTAACAGAAATAATGAGGATATTCAGCTTTTTGTAACTAATGCAGGGGGAAAGAGAGAAGTAAGGATAATTGAGCAAGGTACAGTAAAAGTATATGAGTTTTTGGATGTCTTCTCCACTTCTCTTCCTTCCTGATCTCCTCATTCCCAAAGACAATGTTTGGGTTAACTGTTTCATACATGCATTATACATACATATTGTAATTGCTGGTGTCTTCTCTATGTCCTCACTACTTCTGCTCCTACAATCTATTTTCCACTTAATGGCCAAGAAAGACTCTAGACCGTAAAACAGAGTTTGTGCCTCTTCTGCTCAGAACCCGCCACACACATCCCATTTCATTCAAAGTAGAAGCCAAAGTCTCCATGATGACCTGGACAGTTAGTTTTGTCCAATCAGCACTAGGGCGATGGGGGAAAGTTTGAACCGAGGGATGTCTAATAAATCAATGCAGATGGAGAAATGTACATAATCCTCCCATCATTCCTCCCCATTGTGTCTTCTACATTATCCAAAAAAATCAATATGAATTCAAAAGTCTTCTATTTGCTAAGCAGTTAAAATGAATGTGTCAACATCCAGGAATTTGACCAAGAGCCTAGTGCTGCTACAGCTTAGGTGGTTGGACGTGGAAGGGGGGTGTCTACTCATGTGCTCCCACTGAAAATGGAATCAAGGCAGTCACAGTGCGAGCAGCATATGCTGCTATTTGGCTGGCTGGCTACCCTGACTGGGTCCATTAACATAAAGCATAAACAAAGCCTGGATGAATGGAAATGGCCATTTTGTTACAACATATGGTGGTGGCTTCCCAGATATTTTTATCTTACTCCCACCCAGATGTTTTGCTCTCCTGATACTCAGCTTTATCCAGCAAGCGAGGTGATGGAGAATGCCCTTGTGATTTGGGGAAAAGCCATTGATTTTTTTTCAGCACCTTGCACAAATGAGCTGGTGGCCAAGTAATAAGGCATTAAATTATTTTTCATACTGTTACTTTTTTAAAAGATAAACCTGTAAATCTCTTAATTTATCATTCTCTTTCTCTTTCATGTGCCCCTCTTAAAATCCTTAAAACTCAAGCAAAATAAAAACGGATAACCAAAGCCTTCCTTTTCCTGAAATGACACAGTTAACCATTAGTTAACACAGTTCAGATGGGTTGCTTATTTTTCTATTTGTTTACATGATGCTGGCCATAGCAATATGTTTACCCGTGATTCTGAAAAACAACTTCTGCATGGAACCTGTGGATACAGCAGGAGAAATAAGTGCAGGTCAATGTTATTTTCCCAGCTGACTGCATCCTTATGCTTCTGTTGAAAATCTTGGGCTACCATTACTTCTAAGAGCCTCTTGGAATTTTTGGTTCTGTCTTAGTCTTCATGAAAGTCTATTCAGATGCCTTCTCTCACTGAATGCTGAACAGTGACATGCCTCATCCCTTTCAGAACACTCCAAGGAGATGAAGAGATGTCCTGGATTTGTTTATTTTTATCTCATTGGCAAGGTTAGCAGTTATCACCCTCTACCAGATAACAGGAGAAGAGAGCTTGGCCCCCCAGAAGACTCTGTTAAAGCTCTAGAGTAGCTGGGAAATTGGCAATTCCCTAACAGGAAAGAGAACAGTGCTGAGTATAATAATAACAGACTGTGTCTGCTTGGAGTATTTCATCCCAAGATTCCTATATGCTTTGCCAACATTCTATCAACTAATCCTAAGTGACAAGTATTATTATCAACATTTTACAAGTGGAGAACCAGGAGAGTGCTGAGTAAGACAAAACAGAAACAATTAAGACAAGAAATGATAGATGTTTTTGAATTTTGAACTAATCTGCCAGGTAGTAACAAATAAAGAGAAAAGAGAAAAAAATCTATTCAGACCCTATTTACTTTTAGCCTGAATGCTGTGAATTAACTCACAAAGGTTTATAAATTTGAGGATTATTTAATCAAGTCTTCATTCAAGTTTTAAAAGATCCCCCCATACTCAAATCCCTGACCTAACTATAGATTTTTCATAAATCCACCCATTCCTTCCTTTGTTAAATGTTTTCTTCTCCCAGTTTTCATCCTAGCATTTCCTAGTGTTCATTCTATCTCACGTGTGGGTCTTAAAGTACCTCCTCACCTACTGAACCTTCATTTAAATCCTGGGACCATTTCTCTCTTTATATACTGACTGCTGGGAATTGGTAAATCTAATGGATTTACATATCATAAAACTACACATGTGATGCATGTATGTGTGCATGCATGTATTGTGTGTGTGCCCAGACTTATCTGACCATTCCAGGTCTCTCCTCTAGTCTGTCTACTCCTGAGAGACAAGCTTTGGGCAATGAGCTTCTCATTATAAATTTATCACCAAAGCCAGTGACTCCCTGATTTTTCCAATGTTCAACATCCTCTAAATCTTCCTCCACAACTCACCCATGTTTAGGACTTATGAAACATGTTCTGTTTCTTGAATTTTTACTATAGGCTCTGAAATTATCTCTCTGACACTTGCATTCTTCTGTGATATCTGATATCACCAACTTATGGTTGAAAGTACCTCTATGTTCTTAATTTTTTAAGTATGATATACAAGCAAGGCTGTTCATTGCTGTTATTTATACTGTACAATAATTTATATATTTATTATAATGTAAAATGATTAGAAACTACATGGTATTAAAATAGATTATATCCACAACTCAGCCTTTAAAAACAATTAACTTCCTAACATGCTATTTGCATAATAAGTACAAAAGGACACCACAGAAAATTATGCACAGTATAATATAATATGCTGTCTGCTGTATGTGAGTCTCTGTGTGTATAATTGTGTGTGTGTGTGTAAATGCAAGATGTAAAGTGATTCAAATCATTGCGTCTGGGTTACAAGTTTTATTTTTGTGCTATCTTAACTTTTCTATATAGGGTTTATTACATAAAATCTCTTTATATATTTAAGATAAAAAGTGAACTTATAGAGACTATACTCAATGATAATATGGGTCTATTTATTGGCCTAAGAGAATAATATTTCTTGGAAAAATACTATCTCTTTGAAATGCACTTGTTTATGGTTACTCATTGTTTGGGGTCATCAGTTAAGTGGGTTTTTGGCAAAATGAACCTGTAAGTTAAACTGGGTATATTGTCAAGTGATAAAAGTAAGATTGAAGTATTCATACAGGAATAAGGGGTTAGATTCTAAGAAAATATGGAGATATCCACACATCACTTTGTGTGGAGAAGGCCAGTGTATACTGAATGACCAAAATAAATTCAGATTTCATCACTTGGACAGTTACTGTCACTTTCTGCAGGTTTTACCTTTTCCAAAATAACAGAGATTTCAAATGGAAAAGTTCAGTCTTGTCAGTGTGTTGTTTTAGCACTATACTGGAAATAAATGGAAAGACTAGTGCATCAACAGTGACTGCTTTTTTCAAAATATAAACAACTTTGCCAAGGAATAACTTTTATTGACTAAAGAGCTTAGAAATTCATTGTAAGTAGACTATCTTGTGAGTGGTCAGTTCACAGGGAGAGATTGACATAGACTGAATAGTCAGAGGAAATTTCAAGGAGATGCCGGAAAGCCATCTATATCTTAAAAGACAGATGCATCAATATGAAGGGAGTATTCTTGGGCAGAAGAAATAGCAAGGGATATGCCAAGGAGGCTGAAATTGAATGGCATTGTGTGGGTGGATAAGTTAATAGGGAATAAGCCTGACAAAGTATGGGTAGAATAAAAATTGTAAGCATCAGCAGATATGCAAACTTGAAGAGGTCTGACCACTTCCTTGCAGAGAGAAAAACAGAGAGAAGAAGGCTAGGGGAGGAGGGGGAAGGGGGAACTTATGGGAGTGAAAGGAAAGAATGTCCATAAAGACCAATGACACCCTTGTAAGAGGAGTTAAAATAGGTTCATCTGGCCATGTAAATATCAACCTTATTACCACTATGTCCATAGTAACATCTATTGTTGCTTGGAAGATATAGATTATTGTAAATGACTCATTGCACTTCAAATTGTACTTTTTTTCCACCAGAAAACTTTTTCTAAGAGATTGATAATCCTTCATCAACCTTCTCCCAGAGCCTCCCTACACATAGACTTTCTTTCCTTCTGAGATTTCTTATCAGTGACCCCCTACTGCACAGTGATTTTGTGTGAACCCCTCTGATGTGAAAACTGAGAAAAATCTTTCTGGAATCTTTTTGAAGATTTGATTGATGTAAAGCACAATAAAAGCACAGTTGGAACTGGAGATACCAGTCCCTGCTTTTTGGCTCAGCAATGAAGAGAAGGGGGGGAGAGCAAGCTTTGTTTGGACTTGAATGTGAAAGCAGAGGTAAGATGAAGCAGGGTGCCATTTGTAAAAATACTTTGGAGCAATAACTGTGCTTTGAAACTAATGAGAATAATGTTTAGATTAATAGCTTAGGTCATATTTCATGTCTTATATTTAACACTGGAGAAAAAGAGCAAAAGGAGAAAGTTGGCATGCCCTTCAAAAATCTACACACATCACTAATCAAAGGACACATTTTAATGTTCTTGCAAAAATGCAATGAATGCTAAATATCCTCTGATGCATCCCATTTCTTCTACAAACTTTTTGTCATAATCTTTTAAAATTTTAGTCAAACTGATTTTTCAAAATATCTGTACAGAAGAGATTCTTAGACCTTTCTAAAGGGGAAGGGTCATAGAGCATTTTGAGAAGCTGAAGAAAACCATGTCCCTAATCTGAGAAATCCACATACCCTTTTACACACACTTTTTGAGCCTCATTCAAAGGAGTTCACATGTCTCCTATGAATTCTTAGTTTGATTATTGCTGCACAAGAATTCCTATTCTGAAGGAAGGCAATGTCATAGCTAGACAAATGTGAATGAAAATAAAAATGCCTATGTCTCAGAATGGATATGAAGATTACTAATGACTTGGTAGTTCACCACAATTCAATAAATAGTAGTAGTAGGTTATTTTTGTTTTTGTTTTAAAAGTCCCAGTAACATATCTCAGTGAAGTTTTACTTAGCATACTTATTTTGTTTTTTAATTAAATAATCTTTGAAAGAATAGTAGAGAGGTTACTATATAGATTTAAGACAAAACAATTGTTTAGAGATTTTGTAATTCAACATTCCATTAGTTAGTGAAGTTTTCCTTTTATTTTTATCCATCAGATTTTTCTAGATCTTTTCTCAGCTGATAACTTTCCTCTAATATTATTGTGAATATCATGTTTATCATGTGTTCTCCAACTATCTCATAAGTAACCACTTTATGCTAAATGTGCTATTTTTTACTCAGGTACTGCAGAAGGTGATTGTAAATACGAGGTCTTAGTAGGTTTTTGGTGATACTCTTGTATCTACCAAGAATTGACCCACTAGATTAAAAGAATTAACCTAAGTATCCAGAGTTGGAATTAAAACTTAAGCAGAGAAACATTACATGGTACTGGAAATGGGATGAGGTTAGACATTTAGTATAAGTAAGAAGCAAAAGAAAGTTATTTCCAAAACTAAAGAAGAACAGGAAAATCAAAGCATTCCTAATGTGTATCATATTTATTTACTCATTCAGTGAAAGATTATTTATTTTATGTATATTAATTAGTATATACCAGGCAATATTCTTAGTGCTCAGATGTATTAAATTGAGGAAATAAGTAAGGTCCTTTCTTCTAAGAAGTGTCCATATTACCAAGCAGAGAGATGGACAATAAATAACAAATTTAATAAAGAAGTAGATTAGATAGAATCTCCTAACTTGCTTCATGTTAAGGAAAAGTGCTAACAACGCAGAAGCTGCAGAACTAAGTGAATGGGGCAGGGTAGACTTCCTTGAGAAGATAACATTTGAGCAAAGACTTGTTTGGAGATGAGGGAGATAACCCTGTTGATGTCTAGGGAAAGAGCATCCCAGGTGGAATAAAGAGCCGTTACAAATTTCTGAAAGTGTAAGTATTAACAAATGGTATCATGGAAAGACAAAAATAGTGGCTGAATCAAAGGGAGGGAGGGAAGAGTTATAGGAGATGAGATTACCAAAGTAATTGTAACTCAAATTGCAGTGAATGCATAGGACTTATTTTTGTTATCGCCAATATTAAGCCCAGTACCTGGCATAGAGTAATGCTCAGCATATGCTTTAAAAAAATGACTGGACAATTGGAAGTATGAGTAGAATTTAAAAGCATTTCCTTCTATTTAAGTGAGAAGAGAGAGTGAAGTGGAGTTATGCCTATTGCCCAAAAGATCTAATTATCTGTGCATATGCTAACATGATAATTAATTTGATTTGTTTGAACTATTTGTTACAAAAGAGAGCAGATAATGATTTAGGTCTAGTGTTGTACATCATGAGGCAAAATAATTAGTGTCACTATGTTTGATCGGGTTGAATTATTTCATACTTGTTTCATTTCCTTCTCCAATGTTCTCAGTTACCCCCTTCATATTGTTCTCCACTTTTTAATTGCCTTTTTCCTTCCTTTCATACTTCTCACTCATAATCTGAACTCATGTAACTGACGATGGATAGTAGAGGTTCACTCGGGTTTAGAGTTTCAGATTAATAGCAGCAGAATTCCAAGAAAGAACTGAGAGCATGAGAGACAAGCAGACAGATATATATTGTTCACCTTTGAACCCACCCCTCTATAGCTAAGAAGAAGAATGCAAGCAACATTTCCTCTAGTCATAAAAATACCCCATCCCTTTCCACTTCTCACTGTGTCCTTAGAGGAGTGTGCAAATACCCCTGTTTGCTAAGTACATGTAGAGACAGATCCTTTTATGGGTTGTTCGTTGATCTGCTATTAACTTCATGAAGCAACCTCTAGTCCAGATGTTTACAGCATTATGAAAAAAGGAATGCAACTGATTGGATTTTAATCAGTGTATTGAAATATTAAAGATTGTTATGATTTAATGTCTCCTCCCCATAAGTTCTTTTGCACATAAGTTATAATTCTTTACTTTTCCTTTTAGCCTAAGATTTGTGATAAACTTGTTAGAAGCTAGAGGTTTTGCATACCATGGCAAGCATGTACCTTGATAGCATTTGGATGTCAATGTTGTAATCATTCTCTTTACTTCTACCTGCAAGAAGAAGCAAACACAAAAATCTATACAGAACATCTGTTTCCCAGATGACTTTCTGGCATTTGTTTTCCTTAGATTAATATTAACATTGAAAAAATGCATAGACACTATACAAAAAGAACAAAATATAAAATCCTCAAGCTCCTCATTTTTCAGAGGTTATCCCTGTGAACAATTTGAAGTGAATTTTCTATGCTAAATCACATGTGATATACATAGATATTCAAAATAATGCATTCGAATCATTCAGACTGGGCTGCCATCATTCACTGGAGATCATTCCATGCTGCATTTAGGTCTTCCTCATTCTTTCTACTAATTACATAATATTTTTGGGTGAATTGCTATAATGTGGTCTTTTTTAATGCTTTTTCCCCTTTGTCATTATTGCAAATGGTGCAAGAATTGCCTGTGCATTGGAATTTATCTGGTGTTCACTGAAATCTATTGGAAGTTCTTTTTAAAGTGCTGCCTATTATTTCATTAAAATGAACTGTATGAATGAATCTATAATAAAGGAACTATAAAATACCCCTATTTTATGCAACCCTTAAAAACAGATACAGACAAGAAGATACCTTATGCTTAATTATTTCTTCTTCTTAGAGAAGAGGCAAATTATAGTTGACAAGCACATTTAAGTTGCTTTAATATGCAGAAAAAAGTGAAAATATGACTCCCTTTAATTTGAAGTCCCATTTAAAATCCTACCTTCATCAGAAGATCCTTGTTAGTTCATACTTCACTCAAGTACCAGTCTTGAAAGAAATGGTGAAATGTAGTTTTCAGGTTGCTTAAAGCAGATGTACTAAACTTTGTGAAGGACACTCAAATTTCATAGATGTATGCAAAGATTAATTAATCTCACTCTGGCAGTGATGTACTTTACCTTGTCTGATTTCTAAGTTTCTCCATAATCTGATGTTACTTGGTCAGTTTTGTCTGTGCATTTTGTGTGTATGTATAGACACACATATTTAATGTATATTGTCTACATATACACAAATATATATATATATAATGTATATATGCATATATACACAAATGCAGCCTGTAATTCATAATATTAATAATATACACAATACACATTATTCCAAGTAGCTAATTGATTCTCAAACAATGATCTCATTGATTTGATTTTATTTTTTTTTTCAGTTTTGTTTTTGTTTTTGTTTTCCTGTTTTTTTTTCTTTTATTTTTTTATAATATATATTTTTATTGTTATTTATGTCTTTTACATTTTGCATTCCCCTTGGGTAGCCCACCACCAATTCACCCGTGATCCATCTCCTCATTGATTTTAGTTGAACTCTTATATTCATAGTCAGTCTATTGCAGGGCACATGAGCCTAGTTCCAACATTATTGCTCTTTGATATTTTAGTTGTACAATAAAGTGAAATAGAAGTGAAGCAATGAGACAAATTACCAAGATGATATCACTGCTCACAGATCTGGGAGGAGATGTGAAGTAGCACACCATTCCTTCATATTTCTACCATACATTACAATAGACAAAGATAATTACAGAAAGTATGAAAATAATTAGGAAGTGATGAACTTTGAATGTGTATTACTTTTTAAATGCAATTTCCTTAATTGTGAATGTCCATCATTTAGTCATGTTTATGTTCAATAATTGACTCAAACACTTCTTAAAAGTTTGGTAACTGTGCCAGTGACCCAAGTTCGCTCTGTTTATCTAATCAGTATTCCAAGAGTAAAATCCACTGCAGATTTAGAACTGTACCTCGATGCCCCTTAAGACTGATGGACAAAAAAGCTCCAGTCATGAAGATGATTGATTGAATTGGCATTTTAGGTGAAATGAACCTAAGATGTTGAATTATTTTGCAGTATGCAAAAAGAGATGAATTTCTTCCTTAAATCTTGAGATGCTAGCAGGAGTCTCTTCTACAAATGATTGTTTTATAGACTAATCAAATTGAAATTATTATGAAGAGAGCACAATAAGAGTAGAAAACATGTTGTTCCCTCTAATGAGGCCAACATGAACCTGATGATATAGTCAAACAAAAACAAGATTTGTTTGAGTTAATTTAAAGTTATTTCAAAATTTCATGTTTTTGTTTTTTTTTTTTTGTTGTTGTTCCAAGCCCAGGGAAATTAAAATAATGAATTCCTCCTTCCAAGAAATATTCAGATAATGAAGTAAGTCATTATAGGTTCACTTCCTGGTCGTTCATCCTATAGTAAGTTCAGTCGTATCTCAATACGACTTTTGTTTATGTATATACCTTTGGTTGCTAAGCTCTGCATTTTGTCTCTTCACTCATTTGGGGTGCAAGGAACACCCTTTTCCTCTGTGACCTTGGGATACTCCATTTCATCTTGCGAGGATTATTATGCTATGTACTTATAACTACCCATTTCACTTCCAGTAAATGCTGTGCTTCAATGAGAGCTTCATGGAAACCATATATAGAGTTTGAATATGCAGCAGAAATGAAATTAGCATTAAGTAGGCAGAATCTGTTGAAAACACTAGGTAGGACCCCCCCGTCGGGGCTGGGACAGTCACTGAGACAGTGGGTTCGCTTTGGTAGATGTGGTCTCGCCTCAACAAGGAGGATGACTTTGCAGTTTCTCCACAGCATTTTGCGTTTTATGTTTTCATTTAATGGTGTGACATCCTATGACAATTATCATTATTTTGGGTCCAATTTTCCCTTGGAAGCAGCTTTGACACAGATCAATGCCTCTCAGTGTCATTTTTTTATGGAGCTGCAGCATCAGAAAGTGACAGCTGGAAATCTTAATTGGTCCAGTGACAGAAAATATAATGACTGCTCACAGTGACTTATTTTATCTGACCTTGTGTTTAATTCAAAGGTAAATTTTCATGTCATGATTGCAAAAGAAAAAGTAGTAGGGTGATGATTGGGGCAGATGGGCCAGAGAAAGGCCCTTCTTTTGAAAAGAAATTGCTACTGGTTTTGGGGCTATTATTAAATTATGGTTTAACTGCTGGTCTTGAATAATGGATACAAGGGTCTCCATGACTATGTGAATTGCCAACCTCTCTGCTGTGCCTGTCATTACAAATGGCAGCAGGCACCAAATGCAGCATGGAAGGTTGCCCACAAGTGACTGGCTGGAGGCCCTATCACAAAGGCCACCAGACAGCTGTCAGACAGACTGGCATTTGAACATTACTGACTTGGTCTGGAGCCCAGTGACTTTGACCCAGAGGCAAAAGGTTTCCTATAATACCACCCAAATAGCCCAATTTTCTTGGTCCTGAAGAGAAAACTATTTCTAGAATAAGGACATCAGACTTGCCCTACTGAGTTCGGCTAGTAAGCCAAGATTTCAAGTATCCTATTGACAATTAAAACTGGCATATTAAGAAAATATTAAATTTTCAATAACTGTAGTTTGCCTTGGGCAAAGCCATAGCATAGAGAGAGATGACATAGTACAGTGAAAATAATGTTGGTCTTAGGTTGAGATGATAATGCTGAACTTAAATTCCATGGTTTGTCTGATTAAGTGGGAAATTGTGATAACTAAAGGGTAGAATGTGTGTATAAATGCTTGATAATTTCAAGTATCCTTCAGAGTTGTGTCTGGTGATAATGATTAATTAAGATGAGGGTGATGATGATAGTGATAGTAGAATCAGTGGATGTGAATTGAATGTTTCTTTTTTTTTTTTTTGGACAGATACATTACTGATACACTGACCATACAAAAAGATATCAAGAACACTGTTGGCCAAGGCTGTCATATAGGATAGATAAAAAGATAGACTTTAAAATTTAAACATATGAAATATAATAAAGACCTGGCTTGGAACACTAACTCCCACACTTAATAACTGGTCAACCAGTTTCTTTATTTAGTAAGAAATCAATAGTTAACGAATTTTATGAGATAAGGCATGAGAAGGATTTAGTAGTGCCCAAAACATAATTATCACTCAAGACTTTGAGTGTAGTCATGCTCCCTATAAATGCTGAGCTAATGTGTTCTTTGGTAACTCCTTTACCAGCATGAGACTAAAGAGTGGTTCACTCAGGCATGTTTCTCCACCGGATGTATCTTGGTTAACTCAATTATTCTCTCAAGAAGCAGACACCAAGACTAGATTTTCTTAAAATAATAAAGGCCTTGGAAAGAAAGTGGAGACAGAATCAAGGAGTCTGGGAGAACCGCCATATCAGAAGAATGTCTGTCTCTAAGTGAAGGAGAGAGGGGAGGGAGATAGGGTGAAAGCACCTTAGGTCGCCGCACAGACTAAGAAAGATTCAGTAATGTATCAGGTGTCCTCAGGATAAATTCAGCAGTCAGAGGAGGCCCCTGCCTTACAGATACAAGCCTGAGATGATCTATTACTGGCTGGACACAGCTTGAGGGAAGGCATGACCCTGGTACAAATGTAGCAGTTGTTTTTGGAACTCAGCAGCATGGCCCCCAGGTCAACCGAGCTCTGTGCCTATGAATCACATTTTCCTGGCCTCCTCAGCCTCCTTGCCCTTACAAGCTGTGATGACTTTTTCTGTGTAATTAACTCATCCAATCCTTCAATTTAAAAATAAACCTATTCATAATATTTGCTAGCGTGTTCCAGGTGTTGGCTAGTCTCGACTGTTTGTTTATTTGCATCTTCTGATATTTTCTACTCTTCATAAGCAGTTAATAAGTCACACTTGCCTTATTTACCAGCTTATCCTTCCCCTATATTAGAATTTCCTTAAATATCTGGACCTGGTACCTCACTCTTCATTTTTTGAGATGTTCAGTTTCTGTAAGAAATGCCTGCTGCCCTAGCAGAATAACTTATGTTGACATACGATTCTTGTGTCCATGGGGCTAGCCTGTTGGATCTGGTGGGAGGCCAGACCCCACCATGGTTCCTGCCTGCTCCTGTGATCACATTTGCCTCTATATCATTGGGGCCTTTTTTTATTAGTGAAAGGCACAGACCTTGATTTCTGTAGGAAGCTTTACAGCTTTCTGCCTTTGCTCTTTCACCAGGGAAAGTCAAAGAGAAGAAAGTTATCAGAGGAGTCACATGTGGGAACTTACTCTGAAAGGCACTGGCATTATTACTCCGCATTATGGCAGCTTCGATTCTGCTTGATACCTGAGTCATGTTTCAAAGTGACAGTAGATTTGGCTTTTACCGCCTTCAAATAGAAAATAAACTTTAACTAGGGTTTTACTGACTCAAGGTCTTGCTGCTTCCAGAAATTGAGGTCATTGTCCATTTCCTCATTCCCAAAAACTTCTTGCCAGCATGTACTATACCTCTCTGAAAGGCTTGTTAAAAGAATGAGTAAATGGATGCATGGATGAATAAGTGAATGAAGGAAGGAAGCTTGTTTGAGGAATTCCACACTTCAGAATTATGTGTATCATATTTTGTGTTCCCTTCAGTGCATTGCCTTCCTTTATTGCCAGACAACTCAGAGTAACCAAACCATAATATAAGACCTGCAAAGAACCTCACACATTGTATTCTATTAAAAAAAAATACAAAACTGAGAATTGAAGAGAAGTGACTTACTGACTCATAAAGGCAGAGTCATATCCTGCCTTCCTGTCTCTTTTAACTGCACCATGCTGATTTCCTTTTTCACTTTTTATAGTGAAAATGAAGACAAAATTTACTGAGTCTCAAAATATAAGACTATTTTTTCCCTACAAACACTTTTAAATGAATAGAAAAATTTACTTCTTCTCAAAGTGTACAACAATCTTATCCAAATATTCCAAAATCCATTTGAAGTATGAAGACAAAGTGAATTTGCCAAATAAGACAAATCCAAATAATTAATTTATTTTTGTGGAAAGTACTGAGAGTTTATTATGTGCAGAAATTGGTCTATGTGCTAGGAATACAGCAACACAAAGACAGGCCAGGCCCTTCCCCTTTGTCTTATATTCTGGTTTATATTCAGAAAGAGTGTTTCATCCAGGAATCTCACTCACTGACTCTATGAACTGGGACAAATGTCTTAATCTTTCTAAGCCTTACATTTCTTTGTCTGAATAACAAAGTCAGTAAATCCTATTTTATTTTGTTGTTGGAAGTCCAAAGGTAACATCAGAAAGTCACCTAGTAGTGTTTCAGGCATATAATAACAGGATAGAGGATGCCTTTTGATTAATCAAGTCTGATTATTCCAGTTGTCCTCATTTCAACCTCATGTTCTTCTTCTAAGAGTTGCAGTGTGATGCCAATGTAGGTTTTAACCCATACAACCCCTCCGTAGTTTACTAACTTCTAACCACACTGACTTTATCTCTATCCCTAGACACTCCTCTGAGGCCCTTCCTTTTTCAGTGTACTTCTATCTGACCCTCTGCCTGGAACATCCACCCCTCTAGTCCCCAACCAAGCTCCAAGCTCCTACTGCCATCATTTTTATCTACCTCATTCCTACCCATCTTTTCTCTGTTTAATTATCACTTGGGGGCCTCCCTGGTGGCACAACAGTTAAGTGCTGCGCTGTGGAGCTATCGGCAGCTGCGACACAAGTTCGACGCCCAGGTGGGGAGATTCCCACATGGCGTGGCAGACCTCTTCTGCCTCGCCCGCTGCTCCCCTAAGCAGTGTGTTTCCGTCGATCTGCCTGTTCTGCTCCCCACTCTGTCTCTGGTGAACCCTCTCGCCACCCCACCCCTCTGGCCTGTACCCCAGCTTGTATACATAAAGAAATAAATCCTTAAAAAATAATTATTACTTGGCAAGAAGTTCTTCCCTAACTTCCCAGGCTACGTTAGATATCACTTATACACTCTTATATACTACACCGTTTGCAGAATTTGCAGAGTCCAGTACAAAATGAAAATATGGAACCCCTTTTACAAAAATGAAAACAAAATTACTGTCAAAGGCACTAAATTATATAAAGATTTTCTCTTTTTATGTCCCTTGCAACTTGTCATGATGCTTTTTTATATGTTATTTAATGCTGCTTTGAGTAAAGAAAAAAATAATTTTAAAATATTAGCACTCATTTTATAAATTAGCATAACATTTTTAATTGTTATGTTTTTATTTATCTTTATACCATGCAATACCAGTTTTAATTACAAATAGTTTAACCTAAGTGCAGAAATAGAAATTTCATTTTCCTGTTTTGTAGCTCATATATGCATATGTATGCATTTCTTACCAAAGCTAAAGAAATATTGCACAAAACTAATGTAAATGTTTTTATTTTGTTTCTTGATAAGCACATGTCCTACTGATATTGTCTACTTTCAGCTTTCTGATGAATAAAAAAGGTCTGAGAGGAAAAAGAATCATGGGTCACCCTAGCTGCCTCTTTGCTTTAATGTCATCATTCTCAGCATAAGCGATGGGCTGATGCAGGAAAGTTACATGAATTAGAAAGGATGCGATAGTTTCCTTCTGGTTCATGTTTCTTTCAATGTCTAGTCTCTGGCATTCAAAGTTAGTTCTAATTAGAACAGAAAGTGTCACCTCCAGTAGCTGTCAGGCTACCCACTTCCTCAATTGTAGATGTAACACAGGTATCTTATATCCCTGTAAGTACCCCTGAACTCCCACTTATCCTAGGTCCCCCGGAATGTTGTGCTGCATAGGAATGGGGTAGCAAGAAAAGGTGGACCCTGAAATTTGAATGCACTCAAAATTGAAATTTTACTCTCTACTCTGTCATATGCATCATCCATCATACCACTAGCCTTAATTAATAAACATAATTTCAAACAAAATTATCAAGAATATAAAGACAGCAATAGGAAAGACTTAAACCAAGTTCATGGCCTTTCTGGTTGGGAGCTCTCATAGGACGTTCCAGATCCCAACCCCTGAAGATGACATTGCTGGTGGCATCATATGCTTTTTCAAGGAAATCTCCATAGAATTTGTAATAATATATTCATGAAAATATATGTTTAGCATATACCTCCATGATTAAAATGCAAACTGCCCGAGGGCAATGATCTTATATTTTCTTTTACCTATCCTCAGAAAGGAATGATCGATGAAATACATGTGTGGGAAAACCAGGAAACTGTAATCTTCATGTATGGAATTTCATGGAATGAATTGAAAGTAATGACTGGAGTCACAATTAGTGTATATAATGAAAACTCATAGGTATATCCCATAGGTGTTTAGGGTTAAGTCTCACTTTCAAATTCTCTCTTTCCAGTGCTCTGTTTGATCATAAAATTTATCAGAAATACTGCTATCCATTCTAAGATTTTTTTCTTTTTCCTGTGGTGTGCATTTGCGTGTGTGTGTGTGTGTGTGATAATGAATATATCACTCATGTGTATAAAGAAAGAAACTGTCTATTTCATCAATAATAGATTCTTACATTGCCCAAGTTCCAAAAGGTAATGTTTCCTCTAGTTCTACAAGTCTTATTATCCACACATAGAGAAATAACATGGCTTTAACGATGTCAAAACCAGTAGACACTCATTGCTATTTACATCCTTTTGTATAAAATTTTAATGCATTTTTAATTCCACCCCACTGGTTGGTAAACCAACCATTATAGTTACTGCTGTCCTATAATGCATTTCAGTCATTTCTAATAAACCCAGACTTTCAGATGGCTTATCATTATCTCTATAAGCTACTGTAAATGGATTCCCTCCCTGAACTGCTGGGTCCTGCAGCACTCTAGCTAATGAAAGTGAATTTGGAAAGACTATTCAAATCAACAAAACTGCAGAGATTTAGCCAAATATAATGTTTAACAAAATCTGTAATCTCACATTCTGACCTTCTTTGCAGAAGTTACTTATTTAAAAGACAATCTTCTGGTCCCCAGTTGCCCGTGCTCCCTTTCTTTCAAAATTATTTCAAAAGATTCCATCCATACATGTGTCTAGAATTTTCATAAACTTTACATGGAAAAGGATATTTTTAAGCATAATGTGCTTTTATTATTTTTAACCATGAAAATAGAAACATACTATATTTAGCTTTTGGTGTGTAAGCATACAAATAAAGTCAAATGAATGAATAAATTTAAATCTTATATCCATGTACTAGATAAATTAACACAGAATGGTGATAGTGTATGTGATTCTGAGATTTCAAATATGCAGAGATTCATAATTTAAAGGAGTCAATGGTGATCTTGGAGTTGTGAAAACTGTGTTTTGATCAATACTTCTGCTACTGGTCTGACCTGTTATTGATTCAAAGTATTTTGGGCCTGTTATATCATGATTATAGTGATGAACAAGGCTAACATAGCTTCTGTCTTCAGGCAACTTAGTGACTTGATCAAATCAATTTTCTATCCTGAGTACCACTGGCTTAAACATACTGACATAAGCACATAAATATCTTCTAGATATTTATTAGACAATATCTATATGTTTTAATAGCTATAAAAACAAATTTCCTATTTCCATAGAGCCAATATTCTCTACATCTATAGCTATGGATATAGAATATATGAAGTTCCACGCAAAGTTATAGCTAGCAACTCATGGGAATAAGAACTGCAAAGGACTCCCCACTATTGAAATCAAGACTTCCTTGAGCAAATCATGTTTGAATTTGAATGTTATAGATATGTAAGTGTTGAAAATGAAGGGAAAATGAGAATTCTAAACAGATAACATAGATGAAGATTTGAGAAAGAGAAGACTTGGTTAAGTTTATAATATATGCTTATCCCCTGGGAATAGTGTATGTGAATGCTTTGCATGACCTTTCGTTTAATGGCCTGGTCTGAGAATTCCCTACTTATGAGATTTGTACAAATATTTCCTTCTCAATGTAGCCTTTTCTGCCTCCTCCCATTCAGCCATTTTATGAAGAACCATTCACTTCCTGCTACATACTATAGCATAGCACATGCTAGAGTATGGTTATTTATTTATTAGTCTATAAGTCTTACCAGATTTCATGTTCCTTTAAAATAAGTGCTAAGTCTTGCCTTCTAATCCTTTCTGTTGTATTGATGGGTTCTGGCTAAGTAGATGTCAAATAGAATATAGTTGAAATCATAAGAAAATTGATTGCATAAAATGGACTGGAACCAGATACCATAGATCTTCAACGCCATGTTTTGAAGCTTAAAAACCACCAAATTCCTCCTAGTCTCTGAATGTAATAAAATAGCCATTTTTTTCTGGAAACTATTTAAGAGCTATGCAATCTTCATTTCATATAATCTTCACAGCAAGCAAATGGCATAGACAATACCATTATTTCCATAGTAGAGTAGGAAACTGAGGCCTAGTGTTTCAGGGATTGGTCTAGAATGAGAGTCAATCAGTGAGGGAGCCAGAATTTGGACTCTGGTAACTTGGCTTCAGGATAACTATCATGCAGAGCTATGCTTCAGAAAAAGTTGGCAAAAGTTTCCAGATGAATCAGAAGGTTGAGGTCTGTGTCCAACAATTCAACTTGGGGGCTGTGGGTGTAACGGGCCAAGGCACCAGTGACTGATGTGCTTTTCCCCCATGGACTAATCTGGGGAGCACCCTGTTAAGATTAGAGCCATGGGTGGGAGTCAGGTGTGTATCATTGGACTCACTCCCTAAGTCCAAAATACAGTTTGATCCACCTTTTCTGTCAATAAAAAGGCCAGGATCTTGCTCTCGAGCAGCATCCTGCATTCTATAGCCTGTTTCACGACTCCCCTGTCATCAGTGTGGTGTTGCTCCCGACGCAACAGGGGGCAATTCCAAGAGGAAAAGCAAAACAAAGGCCTCTGCTGTGGTGGGGAGGTGACAGTGAACTCAGGAGATAGAATTTAAAGTGCATAAATTATTCCACATGGGGATAAGAGAAGATAGGAATAAAAGATTGTGAGATTTTGCACTCATGTAACTGAGAAGAGGACAGTCTCATTCACCAAAAATGGAAAACCAAGATAAAAAAAAAGTTCAATAAGGAGAAAATAATTCTGTGATTGATAGAGCAATTTAGTTATTATTTACAAATTCCACAGGTGTGAGTGTGACATGTTTTGTGATTTCTACTCCTTAGAGATAAGGCAACATTGACAATACAATGTATGGTGCACTTCTGTTGTCCTTTGTAGTTTGATTTTGCAGAAAATTTTTTCCCCAGACAAAATTGTGACATATTTTAGAAAACAAGCAGCACGTGTAAAAGGCGTTTTTGTTAGCAATTTACAAGGGAAGTTAGAATTTTTCACGAAAAATGCTTCAAAAGTTAAACAGAGTGTCAGCAAAAATAGATTTCTGAATAGATTGTGAAAAAGCAGTATATTAGAAAAAAATCGGTATTTTTTAAAGATTTATTTATTTTATGCATACAAGAACTGGGGTGTTGGCCAGAGGTGTGGGGGGTGGTGAGAAGATTCAACAGAGACAGAGTGGGGAACAGAACAGGAGCATCTACTGAAGTATACTGCTGAAGGAAGCAGTGGGGTGAGACAGGAAAGGTCTGCTGTGCCATGTGGGAATCTCCCTGGCCAGGGATTGAACTCGTGCTGCAGTGGCTGCAGGTAGCTTGATAGTGCTGAGACTTAACCCGTTGTGCCACCAAGGAGGTCCCTATTCCTGAATATTTTTAACCTTGAGAAAGTTGCTCAACTTCAATCTATTTCCTCACTGTGATATGCAAACAATTTTGACACTAACCTAACTACGCTATTGTATTAAATAAGATACTACATGTGAAATCTGCACACAGCGTCTAGTGATAGTAAGTCCACACAAATATTATCTGCTACTTGCTCAGTGTAACTGTTAATTTTTACTTTTACCGAATTTCTTGATAGGTTGGGTCTTGCCAGAGAAATATGAGAGTCCCTAATGTTTATTGAAAATTAGCATATACCTATTATTTTATAATCACAGTCATAATCAGCTGAGGTTATTGTTTTCCTAAAACCTGCTGAAGTTAATATTGGTTTATTTTATGATTTGAGAGAGAGAGAAATATGGGAATTGACTTGTATACTTTTATATTCAGGATTTATATGGAATACTATCTATCTATTCACGATGTGTTTGATGTGAAAAGTGTAAGAAAAGAATAAGGTAATGTTAAAAAAGAAGAGTGAAATGTATTCTAGAGGGGCCTCCCTGGTGATGCAACGAGTTAAGCGCAGCACTGTAGAGCTGTCGGGGGCTGTGGCATGAGTTTGATGCCCGTCCAGGGAGATTCTCATATGGCGCAGCAGACCTCGCCTGCCTTTCCTGCTGCTCCCCTCAGCAGTGTATTTCAGCTACTCTGCCTATTCTGCTCCCCACTCTGTCTCCTGTGAACACTCTCACACCCCGCCTCCCCACACATACCTCTGGCCCACACCCCAGCTTGTATGCATAAATAAATAAATCTTTAGAAATGTGTGGTGGAGCAGGGGACTTTCACCATGCTCAGATACTGGAACACATACAAATGTGTTGTTTTTGTCTAAAACAGCCAAATGGAATTTTTTAATGTCATACATTCTGATGTGTTTAATTCCATCTTAAAATCTGGGAACAATTTTACTACATTAAAACATCACTGTGCAAATTAAAAATACTATAAAATCACAGCTCTGTGACTACAACTTCACAAAAAATAGAAGTGTTTAAAGTAAGTATGCATGAGTGACTTTTTCTGACTTCTTCCAGTAGCAAATGTTTGCTACACATTTTATCTTTTAATGACCAAGGTGTTTAACAATAAAAACTCAGAGGCATATATATTTAAATCCTATTAGCTGAGTTCAGAGTCAATCGCAGTATCTTCCCCCCCCCCAAAAAAAATAGGAATATTGGCACTGGTTTTATATAGAGAGAAGCACAATCCTATTGTTTAACTACTACTGCTCCATCTGAGCACAGCTTATAAGTCACAACACAGAAGTAAGAAAGGAAAGACAGTATGCTTACGTGTATGGCTGATTTCTGTGGCATTAATTACAACACTTTTAAAAGAGAGATAGCAGGGCCTTCTCGGTGGCGCAGCCGTTGAGCGCTGCGCTGTGGAGCTGTCGGCAGCAGTGATGCGAGTGCGACGCCCGGCCAGGGAGAATCCCGCATGGTGCGGCAGACCTCTCCTGCCTCGCCCGCTGCTCCCCTCAGCAGTGTATTTCTGATCTGCCTGTTCTGCTCCCCACTCTGTCTCTGCTGAACCCTCTCGCCGCCCCACTCCTCTGGCCTGTACCCCAGCTGTATGTTAAAAAAAAAATTAAAAAAAAAAAGACATAGCAGTGATATTTTCCTGTGGGTATAATAAGACCCAATGGTGAGATGTAGCTGCCAGGAAAGCCAATTGGACTTAGACTACATAATAGCAAAACTAGCTCTAGAACAAAGGACATGACATTTCTCCCTACTCTACCATGCAGAGAAAACACCTAGATGACTGCATTTGGTTCAGAATTTAGAAATTTAGCTTGAGTAGAAACAGACAAATACAATATCAAGATTTTACCATCAGTACTCTGAATATCACCCACAACAAGTTTCTTGTTCCTACACCCTGATAACCAAGACCCCCAGCCCCATTTGAACCAGTTTTCATCCAACAGGAAATGGGGAAAATCAGAGAATAGGACAGAAAACTTGTACTCAATAAAATATAAACATACTAGTTAGTACAGTGGGAAAGGCATCATCTAGACCTAGTTCAATATGGATGCCGCTGGTCAGAGAGAGTTATGACGTATTTGAATATGGTTGAAATATGGTTAGTCTGAATTGAGAGGAGCAATGAATGTAAAATAAGGACTAAATTTTGGATATTTAGCACAACAATATAAACTAATGTATTTATCATTTTATATTGATTGCATGTGGAGATAATGTGTGGACTATTTTGTGTTCAGCAAAATGTCTTATTGACATTTTTAATGTGGCTACAACAAATTTAAATACATAGGTACCTCCCATTATTTTCCGTTGGACAATATTTTTTCCAGATAAATTTTTTTCCCTAAAAGCTAAAATTCAATATTTTAATCTTCCTCTCTGTCATAGCTGCTCAACACTATCATTGTAATGCAATAGCAACTATAGGCAATATGAAAAGAAATAAATAAGAGTGTGATCCAGTAAAAGTTTATTTATGGATACTGAATGGTAAATGTTATAAGTTCTTATATATCATGAAATATTATCTTATTTTTGAATTGTTTCCAACAATTTAAACATGCAAAAGATATATAAGAGAAGGCTACATATTGGGCATGGCTCGCCAACACCCGCTTTAGACCTTATTCTTGATTTATTAACCCTGATCTTTAGTAAAGTGACTTAATGTACACATTCAGCTAAGAATCATGATGTTTACAGCTTTGTCATATAGGCCCTCTTACTGGGAGTTCATGTGAGGTAGCATGTACATATTGATAACTTTATAACTTGACAAAAAGCATCAATTTCATCAAGAATAAAATATACAGATTCTAAAATTAAGTTTCCTGACATGGGCAGTATTTAAACAGAGGGGACTATCTAGAAAAGGGTTGTGTATAGGAAATCTAAACAAACAGTATGTGCTTTAGTTAAATGTGTGATAACTCCCTTCCAAACCTCAAGCATATGTTCCATTTTATGGTTTGTTAATTGAATTTTAGTTGAAATGTTGGGAGGAGGGAAATTCAACAAAAGAGCTCAGAGTTCAAGTTCTACTTCTACCATAAAAATAATCAATTTTTATTGCACTGACAAATCATCAGTTCACAGAAGGGCTTTCAAAGGAATCTCAAATATGATCAGCTGCATTTATTTCTCTTTCAGCATTAGGATATGAAAAAGCTTTTAACAGGGAAATGATATGATGAGAAGTAGATTGATGTAATTTTCTTTTTTGTCTATTAATGTACTACAAGTAAATTTTTTTAAATCTATCTGAATGCATAACCAGTATTTGGTACTATGTTGATAATTAATATTTAAGCTGTGCTTTAAATAAATACCCCCTCCCAGTGCTTATATGAACTTTTCCAATTCCTTTTGTGTCCTTCTGTTGAGTTATAACTATACAATGTGTGATGCAATTACACTAGGTTTACATTATTTTGGTATATAAATTGGTCTCAATCACTAATGAATTCTTTATGCTGATTGAATTTGTGTGTTGAATTGGTTTAAATTGCCCAACCATATTTCAAGGTTAAATACAAAAGTATGTCAAGCCATTAATTTTGTGTTGCTGTTGTTGCTTTGAATGATGTAGGTAGTGGAAGTTAGAGTAGAAGATTAAATTAATTCCTGCCTTTGCCTTAGCCCAGCCTTCTCTGTGTATAATGTGTTTTCCACATTTGTCCTCATTCTGGGAGAAAATGAGGAAAACTCATCAGAATGAATGACCAATCCTCATTAAACTGATGGTTTTCAGGGAGATTTCCTTTGATTTCATACAGTGAAACATTAACTTCTTGAAGAATGAGTTTAGAAATGAGAAATCTAAAACTAAATGCTCACCAACCTAAATCAATCAAATCAACTGAACTATTTCAAGGGCAAAAAGGAGGAAAATAGAGAATATCTTCCAGCTGCTGACAAAGAACTCAATGTGCTTGAACTACAGTTTGACTCTATGTATAAAGAACAAATACTTCCCATACATATTCCTCTCTCTTAAATCCACACAACTGCACACTTACAACTTTGTTCTGGAGGATAGAAACAATGGCTAGTATTTACTTTAAAAAATATATAATTCAATCCTATGCAATGGTCCTTTGAGTCTAGATCCTAAGATTCTCTCAGTTTCTCCAGAGAGTAATATTTCAGTTACAAAACAACCTTAATCCTTAAAGCTTTTATGAAAACTTGGTGGAAGGCTGGACAAGAAATCCTTTGCAAACAAGCACTTAGGGGATAGATGTAGCTCACATCCATCATTCTAGGTATATACTTTATTACACACAGATTCATCTTAGAGGGAAGAGTAGATCCTATCAATTTTCTATATCTGTCTGGGGATAGAACTTCAAAATTGGTCAATTATTGTATTGCACATTTCTTTGTTGCTCATCTAACAATACAATAGTTATCTAACTAGTAGGCAGAAGTATTTTTATATAGAATATATATTATTTATATGACATCCAGTTAATGTTTGTATTTCTAGTTGTATGTAAATCACATTAGATACTTTTATCTGATACATGGAGGGGATTGTTTAAGAAGAGAAAGGAGTCAAAATGTCTGTCATAGCAACTGGTTGAATAATATCATCCACTGAATTTATCCATAGATTTTGCTCTGATTTACAGAGCACCACAAAACCTAGTGACTGTTCTTTATTTATCTCATGATTGTGTCAAGTGGGCCAGGCTCAGCTAAGCCATATTATCCTAACCTCAGCCAACTATGCATTTTAAGCTACCTGTGGGTCAGTTGCAATTGTCAGAGTGACAGCTTGTGAACTGGTGACAAGACTATCTTAGTGTCAGTTTTTCCATAAACCAGCAGGTTATTTAGGGCTTATTCATATTCTGCCTACACATTCTAAGAGCACTAAGAATGGTCCATGTCCCATCAGTGTGAGAGGGAGCCATCTTGAGAACTATGATTCCTAGAGTCTGTTAATCTGATATAGGAAACTATGCGTGCTGTGTAATGGAAACATTTCCGTGGACTTGAATTTCAGAAATTGGGAGTTTGGAGTTTCTCCCTGGGAACCAATTCTGTGTAATTTTGAGCATCACTTCACCTCCCTGGAGTTCATTTTCTGCATCCACAGAGATTGAAGTGATTAGTCCAGTGCATCTTCCTTTTTAAGATTTATGATAGGAATTGATTGTTTTTTTTTGTTTCTGGTAGTATAAACAAAAGACCATTTTGAAACTTGAACTATCAGACCTGAATTCTTTCATTAGAGGAGGGAAAAAAGAGCTATTAAATGAGGTGAAGTCTTTATTCTGTTTATTCCGTTCTGTTTTTCTGTTCTGTTGATCTGTGAGTCCACAATTTGGCAATGATTGTCCAATTGTAATATGACCCACTGGCCTTATGTTAATGTTTATTTGTTTATAGAAATTAGTACATCAGCATTAGTACATAAATGATCTTATTCTGCATTATTTTTGATTTAAAGTACTAAAATATGGCAATTTTGAAACATGTTCTTTATTGTTCATCACAATTTGGGGACACATATTAAAGACAATTGTTTTCAGAGATATAATTCTGAGCTTTAATAACTTCCACTAAATTTTTGACTTGCTAATTTAGTTTATCTGAAGCTGTCATTCTGATTCTTGTCTAATTATGCTATCAGCTGCCTTGGAGACAATAGCTGCCATAAGCATTCATTTATACGGTGTATTACAGGTCAGGAACTATATAAAATTATTTGATATGAATTTAGAGTTTGAATAAACAATGTAAATAATCATATTCAAGTCACTCGTGTTATAGGAAAATACAGACATAATGGTCAAGTCATTTGGTGAGAATACCAATTTCAACTCAACCGCAAGTTCAAATTCATCACAACAATCAACCTGGACTAGGATTTTACTATTTCCAACAGAATAATAGTTGATCTATTAATGCATCAGGCAAGAAGTTGCATAAACACTTTCTGCCAAGGCTCCTGTAAGTAGATTTTGGGTGAGGTGGTGTGGCATGGTGTAATGTGCCTTGTTACAAACCTGCTTTCTACCAGCTGTTAGAACAAGTTGTTCACCCTCTTTGACATGTCCCTGATTCTTTATTTGTAAATTGAAAGGAGATATATTCTAGTTCCAAAGAATTCTTTGAGGATTAATAGATTAATATATAGAAAACAACTGATATTGAGCTCAAACCATAAAATATTAAAGATTTCCCCTTTCGTGTACATCAATTTTCTGACTCATTTGCAGTGATCTTGGGTTATTTATTATTTAGGGAGAATATTATAGATGAATAAACTCTTGGAATCTACTTTGATGATGTGAAGAAGGTTTTGTGCTCCTAATTTGACAATCATCTAAGTGATTTTATTTGACATTTCTGGATGTTATATGTATCTTCTGAGAAAAGTACTGGGGTATTGAGATGCATTCAGTGATAGACATTCTCGTTCCATTTTGTCATAAGTAAACACTGTGGTCATAGTCTCAACTCTGTCATGTATAATGGGAATACAATATTCTACCTGATCAAATTTACTGGGTAGTTGTAAGGCTGAAACACATCATTTATGAAAAGCAAATACCAAATACACTATGAAAGCATAGCTAGTTCCTGAAATATCTAGAATAAATAATTTTCAAGTAAGGGCATGATGCTGCACCAACTTCTTATATCAGCAATGTAAGAAGAGAGAAAATGCATATTGTAAACACATAATGAAGTCCAGTTTGTCTTTGGGGTTCTGAGGAGTAAGATTCTGTTGGTAATGGATGTGTGGAGAGAATGTGGACTTCTATTTCTGTTCAGTGTTCTCAAGTGGTTTTCTGAAGTTTCAGCAAATAATTTTAGGTGCTATAGGCACTGAAATTCCAGAATTTGATCCTGAAATTGCAGGATTTGCTTGGTTGTCTAGATTTCTTTTACTTTGAATATTGCTACCCATTTTTCAATATTTCCATCAGAACTTCTCCTCTTTGTCTGAAAGTCATAAGTATTTATTTCAGAAAAGAAATGTGTTATTTCATATATACTCTATAAACACTGATGTAGATACCAAATCCAACAAAAAGCACACATGCACACACACACAAGATGACTTGGCTATAGTTCCTTATGAATGATCAGATTGTGAATTTATACATATAGGCTTCATACACTGAAGAATATTTCACAGCCTGTTTATGTCCCCTTCCTACCAGAAAATGTGCTTATGCATTAAGCTATAGAGGGTAAAACTGACCCACGTGGACTATTCCCTAGTCAGAAGAAATGGGCTGTCTGTCTTGCTTTAGATTTGATGAGCTACCGATTTGTGATGGTTTCATTTCGATTTCATTACTGAGCAACCAGAATGAATTGACAGAGAAAGCAATCAACGCATGATGCACTCACTGGAACCCTAATACAAAATGTTGGCTGCTTCTGTCAACACAGCCAATTACCAAAGGTACTCAAAGGGTAAGCGATAGCCAAAACCAGCCACATGGTTCCATGGACACATTCTGAATACCTATTAGCAAATGCAGGGCAGGCACAGATGACAGACTGCTTTGTCAATATAACATTTCACGTGAGTGGCCTGACTGGACTGAGGTCGCAAAACGAATGCAGGTGTTTCTGGTAAGAGAAGC
>PVIJ01014592.1:0-39986 GCA_004024925.1 Scalopus aquaticus
GGGGGGAGAAGGAATGGGAGGCGGAGGGGAGGACAGGGAGTCAGTACTTTAAAAATATTTACTGTGAGGACCCAGAATGTGCCGAGAGCTGAAGCAGAGAGCAAAGGAGAGCATGACAGAGACGCGCACACAGGAGCCACTGATGATGTATTTGCTGCCTGCCAGCGCGGCACAAGCCAGCCTGGCTGGAAGGAAAACAGCCTCTTCTAAGAACCATTACTGGAGGCGCCTGGAGGAACCTCGGGGACGGGGAGCCTCAGGAATGCAAGCTGAGACCTCCCGTTAGCCCGGCTTCCAGAAGGCCTGCTGTTCCCTCTGCCTTGTCCTCACAGCCCTGGCCCGCCCTCTGCTCTGCTGTGTCACAGGCGCCCGGCCCTACTTCCCCGCCTCCCTCATCACTGCGTTAGGCCAGGTTTTCCAGCCCAGAGAACGTTCGAGGCGCAGGGGGCAGAAGGTTGGGCAAAGCCAGGGCATCTCCCCTGGTCCTCTGCCAGGAAGCGACACGGAGCCTCCTCTGTGGCTCTGGCTCCTTAGGTCAACCTGGTCTGGCCCACTCCTCGCTAGACCCCACTGGCACAGAGCCCCCCCGGACACCGTGATGAACGACTTCGTCCCTGGAAAATGAGTGTTCAGGTGAACGTCCATCCCTAGCTGCCAACTTCAGTGTGGTCAGGAGAACACAGCTCGCCCGTGGAAGGGCAAATGTTTTAACGCTGAAGGACAGCTTTAAAGGATAGAGCCAAGCGGCTTCCACCCCGAAAAAGCAAACACGGGCCAGCGGCATCCCCACAGAACTGCCATTTAGCTGCTAAATGGAAACAGGCCTGTGGTGATACTGGCATTCTGGGTTACTGGAAGAAGTCCTGAAGCTTCCAGGCTGTGTGCAGCATTTCGGTTAATGTTGTATGTTAGTTGCGAGCTGCACGCTGGTGGGGATACAAGTGTGTGTGTGAGGTGTGGTGATGTCTGACGCAGGGTTCACACCAGAAGCCAGAATCAGTTGAGGGCGGCGAAAGAACTGTCCTCAGCTGCCCTTCTTGCCATCCCGACTCCAAAGAGAGCACAGAGAAGGCGAAGTCAGAGGCGGTTCTTATTCCAGAATACACACCTCTGACTGTGAACCCCCACACTCGCTGCTGTCCTGATGAACCTGAGGGGCATTCACAGCTACCTCTTTCTAAGCAAGACGATACCCAAGAAAGGAGCATGAAGGGAGGGAGCGAGGCGAAGAGGTGGAGAGACAAATGTCAAGTCAGCCCACACCCCAGGAGCTCTGGGTTTCAGGAGGAAACTGCCAACCCTTCCAGGTACCCCAGGCCCCAAACAGGAGGTGTCTGTTGTCTCCTGGGGGAGGTCGAGCAAGGCTGCAGGTCCTTCCTCCCCCCAGCCACTAGCTCCTATTTGCTGTCACGGTATCGAGGGGTTGGGGGGCAGCTCCCACCTGTCCATCTCTCCTCTTGTTAGCCGGGGGAAGGGAGGGGGAAAACCAGAGAAGCTGCTGGAAACCCAGATGAGCTCTCACCTGACCCAGCACCAAAGGTTTGGCTCTGCCCAGCAGGGGGACAGACCTGGACTTGACCCCAGCTGGCTGTGCCTGCTGCCAGCATCTTCCTTGCCCAGTGAGCCTTGCACACAACAGGATGAAGGCCTCAACTGTGTCATCTTCTCAAACTGGGCCCTTGTTTCTAAGTACTCACCTGGAGTCCCCCGGGAAGAATGAGTCGGAGTTGGCAGAATGCTGCAGGACAGTGTGGGTGCCACTGCAGACGCCAAAGGTCAAGGGACAGTCCCCAACCAGACCGTCCTCACTGCACACACCGCATGCAAGTGTGGGGGTCCCCAGGCCACCCACATTCTGACCACGTGACGTATGCAGGGGTTCCCATGAAGCACTCAGGTTTGGTAATTCCTTAGAATGACCCACAGAATCCAGGAAAGCCCTAGACTTACAACTACAGTCGAAATAGAAAGGGACGTACGTAGCGGGACCTGCCAAATCAAGTGACGTCAAGGTTGAGGTCAATGAGGGTCTGAACACAGAACTCTGTGTCATCTCTTGGGGGTGCCAGGGCACATCACCCTCTGGACACCCGCGTGAGTTCACCTACCAGGGAACCCCTCCCTGGCACCCAGGACAAGGACCAGACACACTCTTTATTCTCCAGACACATTCTGGAATTCTATTCCAGCCACACACCACACCCGCTTTGGGCTGGTACTTCTGGAGTCTCCTCCCAGGTTACAGAGCAAAACTCAGGGGCAGGCAAGAGCAGTGAAGAACATTGGTGGCTGTTCTACCTCTGGATGTCGCATCCTCACACAAACCATTTTCTGAAAACTCGTCCCCCCAGAGTGATTTCTCATCAGCACGCAGAGTGGGGGCAGGGGACTCTTCAGGACCAAGAGACGATTCACAGGGTCCCACACAAGAGCCTGGAGAAAGCAACTTTTCTTTCCCCAACACCATGAGACATCATTAATCATCCCACCCAGGCCCTGGCCTGAGCGACTACCTGGCTCATTTTACCTTCTACAGATTCCCATGAATCACTGGATTTGGGGTGCACATGGCATGGAGGCTCAGAAGGGACGCCAGAAGCTGGCTGCCTTCTTTCAATGGCACACGATGCATTGTGTTCGCCACCCTTCTCCGTCTCTTTTTCACATCACCAGGGGTTTTCCAGGCTCAAAAGTCCATTCTGGGAGAACAAACGCAGCAGAATTTCCTGCCGCACCTCCCCCTCCCCGATGGCGGGGAACTTGCCGGCTGGGGTGAGCGCTTAGCGAACATATGGAGGACAACATCCTTGTCCAGGAAAACGGCTCTGTAATGTGCTGGCCCATCAGAAAGCCGTCTGAAATTATATGCCGAAGCGCAGTGGAAATTTCCCCCTGCATGTTTTATGTAAACAAGTTCATTTGTTCATTCAATGAATCCACAGTTCTTCAAAGACCCTGTTTATATTAAAAGAAAGCAGCAGAAAAATTTGGATTGGCTGACGGCCAGCTCTACACCTCCAGCGTTGTCAAGCTGTTAGAGCGACATTCAGGAGCTCACATGTTTACGTTGAGATGGGTTCTTAAGTCAAAAGTAAAATATTGTTTTTGGATGCAGTAGCCTGATGTATGAGCAATGGAATCACATCGTCAGAAACAAAATGACCAGTGTTTTCCAAAGGGAGCTGGGCCGGGAAAGAGCTTCAGGCCATCGGCCGCCCTGCGGACTCACACCTCTTGCCACGGAGCCCCACAAGGCAGCTTTGACAATAGACAATTTGAAAGTAACAAGAAGAGAAGCGCCTGATGTCGGGACATAGACATGTGACAGTCCAGGTCTAGTTCCTTGGATTCCAGGGGCAAAACCTGCCCACCAAAGACCTAGAGTTGTGTCCTTTCCAGTCTGAGGCCTTGTGTTGATCATTCCTAAGAGCAGGCGGGAATCAGACAGTAGCTTCAAGAGGGTTCAGGAGGAAGAGATTGTGTCTGTCAGGATTTGTTGGCTGCAAGTGGCAGAAACTCCAACTCAAGCTGGATAATGTGATCCAGGGATTTCATTGGGTCACACATTTGAAGCAGGGTGGGGACTTCCGTCTTAGCTTCAGGTTTGGCTGGGTCCAGGAACCCAGGATGTCCCCAAGTGACACCATTTTTCATTCACCTGGGTTGGCTGCATTCAAGAAAAAAGAAAAAGGAAGGAAATGAGGTTGTGATCTCAGTGGTGCTTCTGGGGAGTCACGGAGAGACATGGAGCCAGGGAAGAGGCAGGAAGCTGGTGGGCAGCCGTGGCATGTGGGTGGGGTCCTGCCATTAGAAGCAGGTGGAGAGAGGCAGCCGAGAAAAACGTGGTGGTGGCAGAGCTGCCCAGCAGCGGCGGCTACGTGAGTACTGAGCGCTTGGCCGTGGACCAGAAGCGACTCTGGTCGGACGGCCACTCTTACTTACATTCTGCCAGATCAGCAAAGGCGCAGGCTGATCCCTGTGCATCGTACAAGATGGAAACCAAACCCTTTGGGTCAACACCAAGCAGGGCCAGAAGACACACGCAATCCCCCCAAGCCAGTCCCCCCAGGCTCCTTGCCCCCATCACGCGCATCCCCCCTTCTCCCTCGAGACTCGATGCGTCTTTCAGTCAGTGCAACCTCAAAATTAGCTCAAGTGTCCTTGACAGATGCAGCGAAGGAAAATGCACCTGATACTTGGAACCTGTAGCAAAGGCAAATGTAGCCAATAGTTATAACTGCAGCTTCACCTGATCATCCATTTCGCATTAAAAAAGAAGTGACCTGGGCCTCCCCGGTGGCGCAGCGGTTAAGCGCTGCGCTGTGGAGCTGTTGGCAGCGGCCACGCGAGTTCGATGCCCGGCTGGGGAGAATCCCACATGGTGCGGCAGCCCTCTCCTGCCTCGCCCGCTGCTCCCCTCAGCAGTGTATTTCTGATCTGCCTGTTCTGCTCCCCACTCTGTCTCTGGTGAACCCTCTCACCGCCCCACGCCTCTGGCCTGTACCCCAACCCCAACTTGTATGTATAAATGAAAAAAAAAAAAAGTGACCTGAAGTGAGAGTATCGGCTCCGAGGTGACTGTGAAAGACTGATTGGTCAGGGGGCTGGATGGAGAAACAATGGGCCGTGGGAAAATGGTCGTCTGGGGAGAGACATGGAGCTGATCCAGAGCAGAGGATGCGAGTGGGAAGATGTTTGCATTTGCAGTTATTACTGACTAGAGAGCATTTAGGGTGGAAGGGACATGAAACAGCTAACCAGACTGAATGACTTGGACAGAAGCCATCCTCTGTCACCGGTCACCCCCAGTGCAGGACAAATAGAAATGGAGGTTTGCACGGGCTCTCACACCCAGGGAACTTTGCTCATTGCTGCTACTGAATGTCCAGTCTTCCAGAAACAGCCGATGTGAGGAAACCAATCAGTCACTTAGTGCAAAGTTAACTACACGGGACCTTTCACCAGGAAGGATCACCGATTCATCATGGTTGGAATCGACACACATTCAGTGCATTTTCTGTGTGTGATTCCCTTCCCTGCTTGCAAGTCCTCTGCCAGCAAAACTGAGTGTCTCTCAAGTAACTGATCCTATCCTCAAAAACAGAATCTTGCACAAATATCACATCAAACAAATTGTACAGCCACCGAGAGCGGCTGCGGGCACCCGGTCACGGCACCCAGTAGTTGTCCCCCAGACCAGAGAACCTAGACGTCGGAAGAATATTGAAGTGATGGGGCAACCTTTAAAGGTGCTGCTGCCAGTTTGGAGAAGATGCCAACACAGACTCACATGTTTCCGCAGGAGACGGCAAGACCTGAGGTCAGCAGATCAGGGCTGTAATGCCACCGGGTTGGCAGGATTTCTTCAAACATCTGAACATTCTTGTCTCACCTCCCAAGATCTCCCTTTTTGTTTTTTACTTTGTCTTTATAGTTAAGTCCAGTTTGTGCTTCCTCAAAAGACCTCCACTGACCCTGCCAAATATGTCCAGGGTGAATATCTTCATGCATTGTATGCGGGAAACGTATTTATACATTTTACGTTGACTGGTAGGAGAGCGCAGGACACGTATTAATATGTTTTTTATAGACTAGTGGTAGAATGCGGGTAACGTATAAATATGTTTATTTTTATACTTTTTTTTTTACTTAAAAAATTAGCAAAAATGGCCCGCGCCACCTGTTAGCGCGTGATAAAACTACCCGCAAACAATGTGTTAAGCAAAAGCCCCTTCCGCCAAAACATGAGCTATCATACACTTGTTAAAAACTACTATTTAACATTTCTTTTATAACTTTTTCATATCTTCCCCATGCCAGCACTCTACCCTGAAACCTTCCCTCACATAAATACTCAAAGACTTCATTATTTTAAAATTATATTTCTATGACTTTAAAATTAATACATATCTTTCCCAAGGATGGATATGTTAAGTAATTGATAAGGAAATGATTTGCAAACCATTTCTTTTTGACATTTAAAATAATTATACAATTCCTGTATACTGTGGGATATTTACTAGGTGTCTTTTGTTCCATTATTTTAGTTTTCTATTGATATTCTATTCCAGTGTTTTTATTGATGAGAATTTATATTCAATCCTATTGTTTACCCATAAGCATAGTATTTTGATGACCCTGATGCTGTTTATTCCTATCTACATGTTTACAATTTTTCTTTACACATTAAAAACTGGTAGGATGCAGTAAATAATAACATAAATAAAACTGACATTTAAAGTATATCCTGTGTATTACCATAGACTTAAAGCATCTATTTGGGGGAGTGTGGGGAAAGAGGGCTTCCAGAAGTATTTTCAGAAAAGTATGTTCAAAAAAATAATGCCACCTGGGTTTTTTTATTAACACTGTTTTGAATCAACAGCAAGAAAAAGAATAAAAGATATAGAGATGGGGGGGGAGGACATGGGTTGCTTGATTTGTGAATGATAATAATTAAGGTGAATCCTGGAATCTAAAGTTGAAAGCACCATCACAGAACTAGGCCAATAGTTTTCAGACATATATATTTAAATAAATAGGTCTCTTTCATCAAATGAAACATGAAATCTATGGAAATATCTGTGATGAAAACAGATCAACACTGAGTCATTGGGTGAAAAGAGAGAACGAGGAGGAGGAAAGAATTTCACTATCTGCCCATTATTTCTTCCACTGTGGCCATTATACTCTCCTCTTTGGAAACTGAGGGAGACATCTCAGAACTGCTGGGGGTTCAAGGATGTCCTCAGGGGGTTGTGTGGATACCTCAGTAGAATAACACCGACTCATAGTAAGAAAACATTCTGCCCAGCTCAATTTTCTTTTACTTGTGTTGATTTTGTCAAGGAGAAAGTCAACGTGGGGTGCTAAAATATTTTAATCCGTTTTGTAGCTCTTCCCAATATTCATTTGAAAAGAGGCCAGTTTCCTCTGGCTCAGCCCTCTTATGGTTCAAGGTATTAGGATGGAATTTAATACAAATATTTTGTTTTCATTGGTTTTGTTTTCACTATTTTCATCTATTTGGAGATACGATGCTGGTTCCCAGTTGAACATGGTGACTTGTGTGTGTTCCTTTTTTTTCTTCTTTTGAGTTTTAAAAAACTTTTTTGATTGCAGTAGAAGATACCGCTCAATAAAACTTGCCTATTTTAACCACTTTTAGGTGGATAGTTCAGTGTCATTCACTATATTCACATCATCGCGTTACCCTCACCACCATCTCTAGCACTTTTTTCATCTGTGCCCCTAAAACAGTGGCTCCTCATTCCTCCCCTAGACCCTGCCAACAACATATTTCTTTTAAATACATGTATGTAAGTAAAACACATAATGTTACCCATGGAAACACTGAATCATAAATCACAGCGCAGATGGTCTACAGGGCACAGGACAAAGCTGCCAGAGATGCTTGGAAAGCTGTGCAGGAACTCAGTCTCCCCAAAGATGACAAATCTTTTCCAGAACATTTCAGCAAATTCAATCCTTTGTTGGCAGGTTGAACAATAGAACTCCCTCCATTGCAAGGCTGGGAAGCTTAGAATTCACAAGGTGCTGGATATCAGACCCTCGGACTGGAATCCTTTTCCCGAAGGTCTAACCTTTGGCCTGAGGCTTGGTTCCTTCCGCCCTACAGCACCCCATAAATCCCAGTCTGGGCTTCAGGGCCCAGTCAAATGCCCGTGTCTGCTCCCAGATTGGCATCACAATGGAGGCTGTGATGGAAGTGATTCCCGCCTTTTCTGCCTGCCCAGTACCCAGGACCCACCTCCTGGTGGCACCTGCCTAGCTTCCTTTGGGAACCATGGTTGTTCACATTGATGTGTGAGGCTCACTCCTTATTGCCCTACTGCCATGGCTGGCCAATCAGAGCAGCCCATGGCCCAAGCCAAAGGGATCGGCTCACAGATGACCAGGTGATCACACCAGGCAAAAAAATGACCCAGGTGCCCTAGACAGCCTCCCCGCCTTCCAGCCGTAGGCGCTAGTTACGCTGCGTGGAGCTTTTTGCTTTTTTTTTTTTTTTAAACTCTGAAAACACAGCCGTGTCCAAAAATCTATCCATGATTTCCAGTAGCAGCTGCCCCCAGGACCCTGTGCCAGGCCGTTCTGCTCGACAATATCGCCAAAGCATTTGCTCTCCCCAGAGACCCTTGGGGAGGTTCCTGGGACTGCGTTTCAGGGGAGGAAGTCGAGGCTCAGAGGGTGGAGAAGCCTGAGGAGGTGCAGAAGCTGGGGCGCCTGGCGCCGCATCACCCTCACACCGCCCGCAGCAGGGCTCCTGAGGTGGGCCCAGGGCCACTAGCAGAACACAGTGCCAGCCGCTGCCCCGCTCTGTGCCGGACTGTCTTTCAAGCAACGTGTGCCTGCTGCTGTCGCTCGCAAGTTCTCACACCCAGTGCCTTTGATCTTGAGCCATTTTTGGAAGTCTCTGAAGGACTTGGAGACCATTTTCCAGCATCTGGACTCCCCACTCAGGGCCCCCAGTATCTGGCCCACAGGACTGGCCTCCAGCCTGCGTGTGAATTCTGCCCCTCTTACGTGGAAAATAGAGGCAGAAAAAAATACCCCTCAGCTTTATGACATTAAAGATTCCAGCTCAGAGGCCGCTGAGGCCCCAGATGGGGACGCAGCAGTTCGCAGAAGAGAGCCCAGTCCCGCTCGAGATAGCATCAGTCTCGCCTGCACACGCAGAGGGTGCAGGGCTGTAATTAGGGCCCTTCATCTGGGGCTTTGCTTTACTTAATGAGTAATTTACCAAAACCACGCTACTGTTCGAAGCGTGTGAAGAGTTCATACGCCTCTCTCCCACCCACATCTCCCTCTCCAACATCTGGGGGCCTGGGAGAAAATGTTTCTAAACCGGGCAGCCGCCTCCTCACTCATCTTCCCTGCCCCAGCCCATCTCCTCCCCGCCCTGCACCCTCCAACTCCTTGGCAAAAGGGAAAAAGTTTCTTTCTTGGTCTGCAGTGGCAGAGTAGCTAAGCAGAGGGGCCCTCAAAGTGTCCCTTAAAAAGCACAAGCATGTGGAAAGGGGAGACGAGGACGTGAAGACAGCAGCTGCTGTGACTGGCGTGGTGGTGTATTAAACGCAATAAGCCTGCACGCGGTTTCTACTGCACAGGCTCTTACTCTGGGGGATACTTAACTGAGGTGCTGGGGAGACAGAGTTTGGGGACAGCTGGAAAGCCTGTCTTTCATACAGAGGAGAGAAAACTCACCAAACCCATTGTCCTCGAGGTGTTGATAGCAGTTGGGCCCAAGCAGACCCTGATGAGTTGCTGATATGAGTTCATATTGAGTCAGCCTGTCAAGGGGGCTGTTTCTGGACATCATGAGCATTGGTGCTCATTTCCCTCAAAGATCTTGAAAAAGGCAAATTTGATGTCCAGAGGAACTGCTAGTTGCCCGCCCCACATGCAGCCTCCTCTTCTTTCTTGAAAACAGAACTCCAAATGGGCACCTGGCTCCACAGAAGGGATTTCATTTTGACCAGCCTCCCTTGCACGAGGTGAGGTCATGGCATAAAGTCAAGGCCAATGGCATAGTAGAAGTCTTATGGGATAAATCAGATCAGAAACAGGTTCATGGAGAAAGAGTGCCTTTTGGGCTCCACTCCTCCTGGCCACCTGGGATATGGCACACCATGGCTGGTGCTCAGCAGCTACTTTGGGTCATAGGGGAAGTCACAAGGATGGATGTGGTGTGGTAGAAATAGGTTTGTATTCCCTGATGACTTCAAGGAGCTTCCATTTCCATGGATTGTTTATCCTCAGTCCTAAAGTCACTGTTATACTGGATTCTATGTTTCATGTAACTGAGTATATCCTTATTGATATGAGAGACAAATGAGTAATGAAGCTGATCAGGGTGAAGAGTAAATACTTCTTGTACTTTAAGTCCTTCATGATCATGGACCCACTCTGACACCCATCGTCATGACCCACTGTACCAGCACCCACCCCCCCACTTCCAGCCTTCTCACCACTGGCTTTGCTGGCCACACTCCCTCCCTCCTTTTGACAGTTCCCCTTAGAGTAAGCTCTGCCTGGGCCAACTGCACTCCTCTCCACAAATCTTACCACCCATCATAAGACAACTTTTGACTTTTAATTCCACAGTCTTTCCTAAATGTTCTGGGAGTGGCCTTTCTGGATTATCCATTAGCATGGAATCCCATTGCTTCTTGAATGTTCCATATGGGCAAAAGTCCTCCACTCCAGGACTATGAGAACCATCAGGGAAGAGCTGGACCTTATTTCCCCTTTGCCTCCCTCCTTGCAGCCTGGGCCCTGAACTAAACGTCTCTCAGGGACCCTGGATCATGTGGTTCTGGCTGGTCCTTCCACAAGATTACGGGTCAAGGAAATAGCCTCCCCAACCAAGTGCAGGACAGATTTAGGTTCACTCTTAATGGATACAGGTTGGGTACGCCCTTGGAAAGGATTGTTACACAGAACACACACTTTGCACATTCTGTTCCACAGCCCAAGACGCTTGTCCACCTCACCAGCCAGGCTCCAATCCTCATCGCCACCAAATACAAATCTCTTCATGTTCAGCCCTGCCAGCTTCTCCTCTCGCTACACTGCCCACCTTGGTTTACTCCGCTCTGGCCACACTGGCCTCTTGATGCAATTTGAGTACCCACTACGTGAGCCTTTGCACTGGCCGCGCCATCTGCGTGGAGTGATCATGCCTGGGTCTCAGGCGAATGTCACCTCCCAGTCAGGCCTTCCCTGAGCAGAACAAATAAAGTGGTCACCTCCCCACCTCTACCCCCTCAACACACGCACACACTCAGCCCCTCTCGTGTTTTGTTTCTCCTCAAATACCATAATCTCGAACTAGGCCTTATCTCCCCTTCGAGAATATCTGCTCCATGGAGTCAGGCCCACTTTGCTCCCATGGACCCTCCAGCGTCAAAACACCTGGATGCAAACAGTACATGCATATTTACTGTGTGAGGGAGTGTGGGAGTAAGTAACTATCGTGAGGTCTCCTCTACCTCTTCCTCTGAACTTCACGCTGTGCGTGAGTTCAAGCAAGACATTCACCTTGCCGAGACTCACTTTCTCCGTCTACAAAGTGGTGCTAATTATAAAAAGCCCTCCCCAAAGGAGAGATTAGATTGTTTTTCCCTAATGCTTGTATAAAGAGCAGCTCTTGCTAAACCAGGCATTGTCACGCAGAGGTGATTTCAAGCAATTAGTTTAGCCGTTCACACCGGCCCTGCCAGGAAACTCCAGGGCTTACACAGGAGCAAGTGGTGAGCGGCACCTTGCCCGGGGTCACCCAGCAGAGCTCTGCAGGGCAGGCTCCTGGGCTCACCCTGTGTTGCCCTGGAGGCTGGGATGCCATTTGCACAGAGGTGTTGACTGAGCACCTATTAGGTACCAGACACTGAAGTTACTGTGTGGACAAGCTGACCTCCCTCTGACTGCAGGGGCTCGGGCTGGACAAGTGCGATGTCCCTTACCCAGAGACCCAGCCCAGGCAGGGGCTTTCTGGTGCCCTCTCTGAGGTCACTTCCTGGCTGAGTCCTGGAGAGTGGACAGGTCCAAGCCAGGAAGACGCACCAGGGCAAAGGAGCAGCATGTGCGAAGGCCTAGACGCCTAGAATTGAGGGTCACACGAGGAGGTGAACAAGGCGGGGGTCTAGACAGAAAAACGTGTTTCTGATTTCACACACACTGTGCACTGAGGGAAGCACAGGTGGAAGGGGGCAGAGGGGTAGCAGAGAGGCCCCGAGAAGTCCCCACGGTGGTCCAGGGGTGAGATGAGGTTGTGTGGACTGGATGTTAGTAGGATTTATTTTTCAGAACAGCCCAATTGAGATTGAATTTGCAGACGGCTCTGTCCACCCTGTTCAAGCGCGCACTTCAGTTGTGAGGAGGCAGCAAGTTAATGGTTGTATTTGACATCGTTTTCCATATAATATGGATGAGAAAACAATCTGAACAGATATTGAGTGAAAGACGTTATTTGAGGACCTGCTTTCATTACATGTTTCAATTCAGTTTCCAAGAACTGATCGACCCACTGCTGCACTCAGAGTATGCGGCCGCCAGCTAGCAATTCCAGAACAGTTTCATCACCCTAGATGGAACCTCATAGCCCTTAGCCACTCCCTGACCCACCCCCAGCCATAGCGACCTCAATCTACGTGTGTCTCTGGGAGGTGCCTGTCCTGGACCTTTCTGTGCCCAGTGTCCTCCACTCTGGTCTTGCGTGTCCTTTCCCAAGTGTTGTGTTTCCAGGGCTCATCTGTGTGGGAGCAGATGTCAGCATTTCGTCCCTTTTCATCACTGCATAATGTTCCATTGTGTGGATAACCATCTTCTTGTTTATCCATTCATCAGCTGATGGACATTTGGGTGACTTCTACCTTGGCTATTATGAAGCTGCTGCTCAGAACATTTGAGTACAAGTGTTCGTGTGGACAGGAGGTCTTCAGTTCTCGTAGGCAGACACTAGGAGACGAATGGGTGGATCGGACAGGGACTCTCTATTCAGCTTTTGGAGGAACTGCCAGACCATTTCCCCAAGTGGCTGTACCGAGTTACATTCCCACGCGCAAAGTATGAGGCTTCCAATTTCTCCACACTCTTATCAACACTTGTTACTGTCTGTTTGACTTTAGCCATCCTAGAGTGTGAAGTGGTGTCTCACCATGGTTGTGATTTGTGTTTCCCTACTGACTGATGATGCTGAGTATCTCTGCATGTTTATCTTGTGCATATTCAATTTTCCCATAACCCAGTATTATCAGGTCCACTTTAGAGATGAGGAGGCTGGTGAAGTGAGGAAGGGTTTGGTGACTTGCCAGTTTTCACAGCTGAGGGCAGAGGGGGAGGGAGAGGCTCCAGGCCCTGCTGTTGAGGCTATACTGTTGCTGGCTCCCCCTTCCGATGCCTCTGTAGTCGGGAGGGGCCCCTGAATCAAGGCTGGCTCTCTCCTAGGGGCACTTGGGAGACTGGAAGAATAGAACCCACAGCTAGCTGCTCCCCTCGAAGCATCCCCCATGCTGCTCAGCTGGCCCATAAAGGTTGTCCAGGCTGCCCTGATTGTCTCGGGGCACAGTGTGGATGAAGCGGAGGGTGAAGAAAGGAGGGTGCACGGTGCTGACAGGTGGGCCTGGGGGTGTGCTGGGACAGACTCCTCACACCCCTCAGCCAACCAACAAACCTGCGCCCTCCTGCACCTGCTGTCACCCAGGAGCATGGAGGCTTGGCTCTATTCATAGAGCATGTTGGTCTGAGCCAGAGTGAAGGCTGGGAGTCTAATCAAGTCTTAATTGTTAGTTTGTTCTGTGGACACTGATCTACTTGTGGGCAACTTTACTCTCACCACTGACTCATGGGCTCACCCCGGCCATGTGCAGAATACCCCAAGCATGAGATGGATGGAGAGCTGGATGGGTGGATGGATGGACAAATGGACAGACACATTTGTATGTATCTATGTATACATGTATGGAAGGACAGAGAGATGGATGGCCAGGCGGACAACTGAATGGTACCAGAGCCCACTCTGAGCAGAGCCGGCAGGCACCGTACAGACACGCAGCATCCGAGCCAGCAGGGAGCGGCGGGTGACAACAGCGCCGTCACCAGCTGGGGTGCCCTCAGGAGCAGCAGCAGGTGAGCCCAGGGAAAATCCCGCCCCATGAACATGTCCCTTAGAGTGACTTCAGGAGAGACCTGGAAACCCTCAGATTCCTATGGGACAAAAAACTATACCGAAAGCTGCTGACCTACTGACCTTTGGGAGGTCTCAGTTTCCCCCTCTGTCAAACAGGGATCACAGCAGCCCCTCTTCCTGCACCCAGTCCAGCCCAGGAGTGCATGAGGGTGGGTGCTGTGGGCCCTGCCCCTGACTAGATGCGTGAACTTGGGCAGATCCTGTGCCGCGCTGAGCCTCAAGGAGCACAGTCCTTAGCCACCAGGGCGGTGGGGAGGACGCACTGATCCATGGGTGAATGAGTACGCTCTTAGCCCTGGGCTCGGCGCGTGCAGCTTTCGGGAAGTATTAACTCTCGTGACCACTGTCGCAATAGGCAACTCCACACGGTAGGCTCTCAGTAGGCGTTTGCAGCGTGAGTCCGTGAGTGAATGTTCCCAGGCTGCGAGGTAAGTGCCGCCATTATTCCCACCTTCCAGATGGGACAGTGGGGCCCACGGACACCCAGGAGCCTGTCCTTCCAGGGGTGTGTGCAGGTCACTCCGCGCAAGGACCTCTCGCTCCATCTCCAATTCAAACTGGGTCAGAAACCAGGATTTTCAAATTCAGGTCCTGGACACCCCACATCAGCTTCTTTCAAATTCCTCTAAAAATACTCTTCTTTCCAAAATCCTTGAGGCTGCTCTGGAGCTGGAAAATAGACTTTATGCAGATGGCCCCGGGCTGGAAGGATTCTCAGAATAGCTGCCTTCCCTGCCCGCCCAGGCCCTCTGGCCCCTCGCCATCTGGTCCCACGAAGGAACCAGCACCCCCAGCTGCGCCTCTCTCCTCTGGCCTGGAGAGATTTATGGTTCCCAGGCCTCCACCGTGTGACCTCACGGACATGGTTTTGCTGCCACCCTGGCCCCGACCCTTCCTCCTTCTGCCTTGTAGCTCCCAGGAGGCCACTTCAGCCAATGTCCATATTAATGGCCTCTCAGATTCAATGGCTAAATCTCTGACTTCTCATAAAACTGCTTGGAATTCAGCCCCAAGGACAGAGGTGGGCGGAGGGAGAATGTCATGGGCAAGTCCCCAGGTCTGCGGCCTCCGCTCCCCAAGACCTGGGCTTCCTAGCCATCCGCCGTCTACTCCCAGCCCCCACCTACCGCCCGGCCCGACTGCACACTCAGCTCAGGGGCAAGCGCGTTCCTGCCTCGGGGCCTTGGCCCTGCTGGCTCCTGGGCTCCGTCAGGGCGCAGCGGGCACGCCCTGTCCAGTCACATCACACACAGGGGCCCACGTATATGAATTTGTGGTGCTTTGTAAATTCCAGTCTGCTCAGCCACCACAAGGGCCCAGCGCAGGCAGGATGCTTTGGGGCAAGTAATAGAAAAATCCAACTACAAGTGGACTGTATGATAAACAACCCACCATCTCACTTTTCATTGTCTGAGCTCATCCAGGCTGTGGGTTTGCTCTCTGGTCTGTGCTCCCTGAGCTCCGGGGGGCACAGAGAAGGTGTGTAATGACAAGTCCAGCTGGGATGTCATCTACCCTCACAAACACACGACCTGGCAAGTTGTGGTGTCCCCGACGGCAGCTGAAGAATCTAAAGCTCAGAGAAGGTAAATGACTGCCCGAAGTCACACAGCAGGTGGAGGGCAGAGCCGGAACCCCTGTGTCGGGTTCTTAACACAACCCTAAGCACCCCGTCTCCTTCCAGGGCCTTCGTCAGGCCAGTCTGTCCCTCTTCCAGGGGTGTGGGGCCGCTCAGCCACGTCCCAGACAGCACAGCGGGACAGACGTCCACCCTCGTCCTCATTTGGTCATTGCGCTGAGGACGTAAATTCAGTGACATGTGCTTGGTCAGGTGCCCTGTTTTTCTCCTAAGTACCGAATTTATGGGGCACACATGCGCATGGGTGATTATTTCCTGATAGTTTATAGCATCAAGGTTCCTTTATTTCCCTCCAATAAATCTAACTTATATGTCTTGGCAGATCAAATAATGTATTTCCTGGCATCAGAAGGTTGTGAATCATTCACAGTGATTTAGGAAACTTGGGGAAATTAAGGTTTTGCATAATGCAAATTGGGATGGAAACATATTTGGTCTGATGTGCTGTGGATGCAATTAGAGCAATGAACACCGGGAGAAATTCATTTTCCCGGGACAGAGGAGGGTCTGCTTGGTATGCAAAAGAGCACAGTTATTTGCAGAACAGGAGCCCAGAACGTGGCTAGCAAAACACCCAGTGACTGTTTGATTTGCAGCTTTAAAGAATTCAAGGGATGAATAAAACATTGAATTAATTGCCAAAGACCTGTCACCAGCCTGTGGGAGATCCAAGCACCTCAGCACAAAATAACCAAGACCGGGCCTGTGAGATCCCCACTCTGGGCCCAGAAACCGCCTCTGGTTTGCGTACTCGGTCCCACCTGGCATCTTCTCCCATCAAGACTCTGCCTGCTTTCAGCGGTGAACATAATGCGGTAGACACAGATGCTGATTTACAATGCTGTAAACCTGAAGCCCAGAGACTATTACTAACCAATGTTACTTCAATAAAAAGGAAAACAAAACCAACCATGGGCAAACTAAGAGGGGAAAAGGGGGGGCTGGATTTTAATATGGATGGCTTTTTCATGCAAATAAGATAACTGCAAACTATTAAGAAAACAAAAGACCACCTCTCAGTCCCATTAGCTCCACCTCAAGCTCCCTCCTCCAGGAAGTCCACTCTGCTTTCCCAGCCAGGGGACATCCTTTGAGTTCCATTGCCCCATCCACTGGGTAAATTCTTACTGAGCACCAGGTATATGCTGGGTGGTGGTGGAGGGCTTGGGTCTAGGTGGGGGGAGACTGAAGTGAAGGAAACAGCCGTTCCAGTCCGTGAGAAGTGAGAGACAATAAATGAAACAGAAAGTCACGCATTAGGAGATAGTAAGAAAATGATAAGAAACCAAAATGGTGGAAGGTCGGGCAGGGAATGCCAGGTGCACCAATGCAGATTTAGGTAGGGCGTCAGGGAGCAGCTGAGGGACAGTGAGGTTAGGCGTCATGAGGAGAACCTTCCAGGCAGAGGGAAAGCTGCGGGCAGGTTTTCTGGGTGTCTGAGACCAGCAGAGGCTGGTGTGGTCCAGCAGCTCCCAGTGAACGTGGGGACAGTGAGCGTCACTGGCAGGGCAGGGCCTCGGTCACACACAGCCCGCTCATTCACCTCCCGTCATTCCTTGTCTCAACAAATAACTCTAAAGCCCTACTATGTGCCAGCACCCCTGTGCCAGGTGCATTTGAATGAAAGAGAAAGGAGCATGAACTGAGGGGTGACCACCCCCTTCTCCGCTGTCCCGGGCCTTGTGAGGACACACAGGAGACCTCGTGATCTGCTTGGGTGTGCTGGGGTTCCCCTTCTCCCCTGGGGCCCTTTCCCCTCGGTCCCAGCAGCAATGCCCACCCTGCTCTTCCCCGTGGGGGTCTGGGGTCACTTTAAAGGAAGCCCTGGACTCTGGGGGACTCGGGGTCCTTGGTGGCAGTCACGTGCATCTGAAGAGGGGGACCCTCTAACTCTGCATCATACAGTACTGTAAGGCGGCGCCACGCCAGGAAAATAAGACAAAGAAGGCCCTGCCCACACGCACCGGCCCGGGCAGTACCCCACAGGGTGCTCGGTCCCCGCGGGGGAGGGGAGGGGCAGATGGGCCTTTGTGGTAAGAGGTGGCGGCTCGGGCACGGGGCCACGGGCGGGAGAGGCACCGACCAGCGGCCATTTGTCCAGCGGCCACACCAGGCACCTTGTGCCGTGGCCTCGCGGGCACACTGCCTGCCCGGCCGGCCTGGGGACATCTGTCTGCCCCGCTCCCCATTTTCATGTGAAAGGCAGGCGGACACGACGGGCGGGGCCGCCATCTGCTCCGGGGCGCTCTGTGCTGAGCCGAGCGTCCCCCGGCCAGGGTCAGGGAGACGGAGACCAACAGAAGGCGCTTTAGGGCGGCTCCGCAGAGGGTGGGGCGAGAGACGGCGGCGCTGGGCTGTGCCACCATCTGTGCCCGTCCCTGCCTGCCAGTGTGGGCTCTGCCCGGCTCAGGGCCCATCCCGCAGGGCCCGGCTCGCCTAAGCAGAGGGCGCCCGGCCCTCTCGGTGCTGCCCCGGCCAGCGGGTCTGACTCCCAGAGCTGGGCCCGCCAGGCCGCCCTGCCCTGGCCACCTGGGGCCGGAGTGCCAGGGACGTCCCCAGTCACACGTGCTCGGGGCAGGGGCTGCCCGGGAGGCGCCCTCCAGCTCTGCCCCTCCCGCCCGGGCGCTGCAGCCAGGGGTGGCCCAGGACGGGGGTGCGGGAGCGGCCGGAGGGGCGGGTCTGCTGTCCTCGCCAGGGCCGCCGCTGCCGCCCAGAGTCTCCGGAGGAAGGGGGAGCCCCCTCTGCTCCCCACTGGGCCGCTCACGGGGACACAGCCCAGGTCAGGATGACGCGCCGCCTCCCTGCGGAGCCTCTCTGAGCCCAGGATGACACCAGCCTGGGGTTCCTCTCCCTGGCCAGACCTGTCTCAGCCCCTCTGAGCTGTTTTCGGGGTGGGGGCTGTCGGGAACCAAGGCTGTGGGACCCGCTGCTGTGGGTCAGAGCCCAGGGAAGCCCTGTGGGGGCTGACTGGGGACCTGGGCACCAGGATGTGGACCCCTGGCCCGCGGCACCCGGGTCCCCGACCGCAGCCCCCAGAGTCGGCACCGGGGACAGCTGGCGCTGGGGCCCCGCCGCGCGGACTCTGACTTTCTGGGGTCTGAACGCCGTGCCAGGCCGACCCTTCCTGCAAAGCCTCTCCATTTCTCTCCTTCCACCCGCCCGAGCTACTCAGACGGAATACACAGATACTCTGCTGGTAATTAAAAAGTAATTTAATTATCTGCTGAAAATGAGGTTCCAGAATTAATACTGGAACGAATCCTGGCTGCGCCGTGTGATGTCTCTTCTCCCCGCTTGTTAGAACGTTGGGAGGATCGAGGGAGAGGAGCCCGAGAGGAGGCCGAGGTGCCTCGGCAGCTGCCAGGCCGCCCCAGAGTGCGGGGGGAGGCGCCTGGACGCCCCCAGACCCAGGCACCTGGAGGGTCTGGCAAGACAGGGACGAGCAGAGGCGTAGCCAGTCAGCAGCCAGAAACCAGACTGCGCGGGGGCACCGGCTCTGCCGCTCAGCAGCTGTGTGGCCCTGGGCCAGTGACTGAGCCCCTCTGAGCCTCACTGGCCCCACAAATACAGCCGGCGATGGCCTCCCCCTCCCTCGGCTGTTGGAAGATTCAGCGACCTCCTCGAGGTCCAGACTCACCCCCAGGAGGCCGCCCCCGCCCCTGCCACTTCCGCTCCCACCCGCCCCCTCACTCACCAGGGACACCTTGTCTGGCTTCCCCCACAGAATGGCCCAGAACAGGGCACTTCTGTTTTGTTCTTTGCTTTGCTCCCAGAGCCCATAACAGTTGCTGGCACATAGTGGGTGCTCAGAAAGACGTGCTGCGGTAAAGTCACAATGGGTGAATGAATAGGATGTAGCGCCCTCATATTCAGCTGCAGAGAAATGTCCTAACAGTCAAGTACTAAAACAGAGTTGACTGTGACGCGTCGCGGCCGAGCCCCATGCGTGGCAGAGCGCGCTGATCCCCGATGGCGGCCGGAGCGAGCACCTGGAGCTGTGAGGCGAGGTCTGCCCGGAGCGGACACGTGGGCGGGCTCACGTTCGCCAGCACCCCGCCCTCGGAGACACTTCACGGTTCTCCTGCCTCCGGGTGAGGATGCCCCTGCTCTCCCATTCATCTTTAAAACTCTGCCTGGTTAGTTTCCCTTGTTACGTTTATGTCACCATAAAATTAACTTAATTGGTTATTAGTGCTTATACAGTATTTGGTTTTGTATCTCTCATCTGCCATTTTAACTACTGAATCATAAGGACCTACACAGTCTCAAGCACATAGTAGATATTTGGTAAAGAGCCTGAATAAATTTCAAAAATGGATGGCTATATCACGGTGTGCATGGCCCCCACAAACATTTTCCCCCATACCTCTGGCTGCCTTCCCCCACAGGTGGGGGTGTCTTTTGTCCAATTACCTGACACAGTTCCCCGGGAGGAGCTTTAAATGGAGCGCAGCAGGGAGCCTGTGCCCACCCGAAACCCACCCCCCACCCCGCCGCCCCGTGACACCAGCTGACAGAACAAGATGCTTATTTGAGTTCTCCCTCCGCAAACCCCTGTGGACTTATGCTCCACCGTCCTCGTTTCTCTACTCCAGGTGTATCTAGAGTATCTGGGGAGATTTGTGGAAGACATAGGAGAATGAAACCTGGGTTTCTTACTGCTTGGGGACCCCAGTGGCAGCACCCTTAGAAGGAAGGAAGCTTTTCCAAGATGGCAGCCGGCATGTGGCTAACTAAGCCTGGTGCCTTCCCTTGGAAAGCTCCGTTTCCAGCTCTGTCTCCCAAGGCCCCACCTGCCCCTCAAAGCTCAGCCTGGTTGGGTTTCTTCCAAGAGGTCTCCTCTGCAGTTCCTGGCTCTTCCCTGAGCCCCAGACAGCCCTCACACTGAGGGGTCACTAGTTCTCTTCCCAGACCCTGTGCTGGGTGACCACCTCCTCCCAGGTTCTCATGCTGCTGCTCACATCCCCCAGAGGGCTAAGGTTTTCTTGGGGTTGTTTCCTAACCAAGGGCTCCACTTCGGACAAGTCACAGATGCCATAAGAGCAAAGCTACAAGTTTAAACCTCTGTAAATATTGAAAAGCAATGAAATTATGCTCCCAGTCTCATAATACATTCGTTGTGTCAAGGCTTTTGGTATAATAAAAATATACAAGTCTACATTAAAAAGATAACTCTCTAGGTCCATAAATATGACACAAAATTAGCATATGGGCTGGAGCAGACTTTAAGCCTTTTATTCACATGGATTCTGCTTGTCTTTTTAGAATTTAAGAGGTTGTTTTCTAGTAACATACCTGGCTCCAGGCTGTGAAAAAGCTGATGCAAGCCTGGGCTCTGGGGTAAGTGAGGGTATGTGGGGTCAGGCAGGGTCTGTGATCTGGGGGACACTGTCAGCCCCTCTGCTGTTCAGGTTCCTCGTCTGCACCCTGGAGACAGGGCCAGGGCCTTCCCTCAGGAGCCATCCTGAGGACGCCGAGAACCACACAGGGCACCTACCAGGGATGCTCAGTAAGTCACTCGCTGGATACACACGGCCCCTTCCTCATGCCCCCCGCACCCCAGGTGCTGTGGAACTTCCAGGGAGAAACGCCTTATGGAGGTTCATAAATAGTTACAACATAAAGAGACTTCTAGGTATGTCTGCCTATAGAGGTACATCCATATTATTTGATCTGTCAATGTTAATGTCTGTCTTTGTCCTTTTCTCTGTGTGTGTGTGTCTGTCTATCTATCTATATCCATCTATTTTCTATAGCATATTAATCACAGAAGGGCCCTAATGTAATAAAAAATCACAGAGCAAATTAAAAATATAACTCTCTCTGGTTCATAAATTTGACCTACAACTTGCACATGAGCCAGAGCAATTAAACATTTCATTAGAATTTAGAACCAGGTCGGGTGACACTGTCACTTTCTGCTGGGTGATCCAGGCCCCTGAAGACATGTCTGTCACCCCCACTTTGAATAGTGCTTTGGATCTGGTGCTACCCTCATCCCCTGGGGAGGTGCTTTCCTTTGCTCAGAACTCCAGGGAATCACTCCTGCTTAGTTATTTGGAGCACTCTTTCACACACCAGGTTCTGGGCGCTGGAGATGAACACTGGGAATAGCAGACGAAAATCACCACTCTTGGAACTCACAGTCTAATCAGGGGAGAGAAAGGCAAGAGAGAGAGAGAACAGGCAGGAGAGAGGGAGGAAGGGAGGGCACCTCTGCTGTGCTGCAGGTTTGCTGCGTGCTGGGCTAAAGGTGTTGCACAGCAGCAAGTGAAAGTTCTCCACTAATCAGGAGGCAGAAACGCCACCCTGAATGGATAAACAGCAGCTGCCCAGAGTGACCCTAAACTGGGTGGTAGGGAGAAGTCATGTGTGAGCTGAGACATGAACAAGAACAAGAGACGCCAGGAAAGAGATGTGGGAAACAGTAAGTGCAAAGGGCCTGGGGCAGAAACAAACTTGGTGAACTGAAGGAATAGCAAAGAGGTCAGTGTGACTGCAGGGGAGAGTGGGGGTGGGAGGGAAGAGATGAGTCTGAAAGGGCAGCAGGGGCCAGAACCTGCAGGTCCCTGGAGGCCGTGTTAGAGTTTGGATTTTATTCCAAGAGCAATAAAAGGTTTCAGAGTGGAGGATAACACGATTTGATTTATATTTTTAAGAGCTCATTCCGACTGTGAGGGGTGGGCATGGGCTGAGAGAGGCCAGAGTAGATGCAGGGGACCAGAGAAGACCCTGTTGTAGTTACACTGGGGGGAGGGAGGGGGAGCAGAGTGGGGCTCTCAGCCCAGAAGCACATGGGGTTCAGACGCTCTTTGGTGACGAGTGGCTGGGCTGTGTGACTTCACATTAAGGTTTGGGCACGAGGCGCCTGCTCACCGTGAAGGCCGTCTGTGCCTGGAAAGGCTCTTGTTCTCTGGACACACTCGCATGGGGGCCTCATGGGGAGGAGAGGCGTGTACACCCCAAACTCTCTCACGGAGGTCTTTGCCCTCCAGCTGCCCCACTGGGGCTCCCCTCTCTGGGCACAGCCTCCTCTGAAGTCTGAACACTGCCGTAAAACTCATGTTTGTTTTGCTAATTGATATAAATGACTCGCCTTTCACAGCCGACTATTCGCGCTGAGCACGTATACATTAATTGGGTTGCAGGAGGAAAATTAAGTGCTTCAATTTGCCATTTTTCAAGATGAAAAATGGGAAAGAAGAAAAATCACTCAGTGGAAAGAAAGGAGTTGCAAGTAGCTGAAATCCCCTTTGGGGAAGGGGGAAGGGAGGGGAGCCTGAGCTCCTGGGTGGGGGAAGGAGCAGAGGCGCAGGGCAGAGGAGCATGGGCCCGGGATAAGAGCCCCAGCACCCTCCAGCCCTGCACATACACAGTGTGTTTAAAACACAGAGTGCTTTTCAGCCTCTTCCAGGGCCCTCGGCTGCCCTGTGAGATGCCAGGAGCCTGGCCCCTGGGTCAAAGGCGCCTCAATTTGCAAAGACAGGAAACCCAGCACAGGCTGCGAACACAGAACACAAAAAGAAAAACCACTTATCTAACTCTCTGAGGCTTGTGCTTACAGAGGAGGAACAGCAACAGTCTTGAGCTGCGCTCCAGGGCCGGCTGGAAAATGAAAACACAGAGGAAGGAGGGGGCGTCCCAGAGGCAGGACACCTTCAACTGCATCCTGGTCGGGACCCCTCTTATAAACAAAGTTCTAATCGGTTTGGGTGGATGGGACCCTCAGTCGGTCCTCTCGCCACTGTTAGAGTATTGTTACTTCTTTTGCTCTTTGCCCCTTGTTTCCTGAATCACTCAGTCCCTTTGTCTCGAAAAGCATCCAAAAGTAGAATTCCAGAGATGTCAAGTCCATGGGACATCTCTCAGGACAGGAAGGAACCCGGGACAAAAAGAGGGACAGGGACTCAAGGATGGAACTTTGCCGTCCCCATTATTGTCATAAGGCTGGCAAATAAGAGGTTAATAAATATGAAAGGGACTGAACTCTTTGAGGGGGGGATGAAACAAATGATGGCACTCCACAACCAATCCAGGGCAAGGTGACCCAAACCTTGTTTAGACTCTATCTTGGTTTAACCTCCAGCATCCTATTAGGACTCAATAGTCTTGCTAAATGAAAAACTGGTCAGAACCAGTTCAGGACTGCATCTGTAAGTCCCCTACTAAAACACACACACACACACACACACACACAACCAGCAGCCTTAAGACCCAAGGCACATTTCTCCCTTAAATCTGCCCCACTCTCTTTCCTGAGTGTGTGTTTTCACTTGCAATAAAAGCACAATTTCTATCTCACGCACTACGAATCCCACATGAACCCTTTCCTGTGCTGAAGTCAAGGGCCTTAATGCCCTAGGTCCCATCACTCTCAGAACTGAAAAGTCCTGAGGGTGACCAGCTTCAGGTAGGGCTGGATCCAGGGTCTCTAGTTAGTTTCCCATCCTCCAACTGCTCTCTTCCTTTTCCTTTACCCCAAGGTTGGAAAAGGTGCCCCTTCCTCTTTGGAGAAACAGCCCTGTGACAGGACACAGACTCAGGTGGCAGGAATTGTGGCCTTTTAGTAAGGTGCCCGTGTACTGGGCATAACCTGCCCAGGCGTGCTAGTGATCCTGGCTATGCTGATTGCCAGACCTGGATTATGCCCTTCACATGGAGCTGGTGTGGGGTCCACCCCACTCACAACACAGAAACTGAGAGTGGAGGAAAGTGGTTCCCCAAAGGAATCCTACCTTCCTACCTGGTAGAAGGAAAATTCAATTAAAACCAGGTATTGTTGCTACTATGCTAGATAAGTGATCAGGGCCTACTTACCCTTGAAAAATTGGCATCTTACCCAGTACTCTTTGTGGGGCGTGCATTGGGGGGGGGGGCACATCACAAGGAATCATGGGTGTTTTCCCAGCCTGCTTTGTAGACTCCAACCCATTCTGCAGACAAAAGAATGGAAGTGAGGAGGCCTGGGAATAGGCATCTTAGAGTGGCCCACCGAGGCAAGGAGGAAGGGGTGAGGTACGACCACCAGCAAGGCAACAACAGGGACCCCCCTCACTGTGTCGCCTCCTGCAGGGGTCTCTAGCTCAGCCAGACCCCCGTCCAGAAAGCTCCTGGTAGTGCCTTAGGTGCTGGTTTTTTGAGAATCAGTGAGCGCTGACAGGGACTGTCCTTGCAGTGGACATTCTGGGGTCTCCCTTACCCCAGGTGCTCTCTGGGCGTCTGCCACCTGGATGGCGCTGCAGCCTCCTGGGAGATGAGCCGGTGACAGGCCCGTGTCCCCCTGGTCACCAGCTCTGCCCCGTGGGGTCAGCGCGGTCTCCTCCCCAGCTCCCTGAGAAAAGCGTTGTCTGGCTCTGCCCCCAGCCCCACTGGGTGCCAGACCCTCACCCCAGGCTCACCCTGCCTGCGCCTCCTGGCCCTGCCCTCCCGGGACGCGCCCGTCAGACTGTACGAGAGAAAGCGGCTGACAGACAGAAAGGCGCAAAGAATAAGAACAAACGCACGTGTCCGCACAGCCAGGAAGGACAATTATTAACACTTCACCCAGTTGTGCCCTTAGCGCTTTCTTAAGAAAGGCAATAAAAATGAAAGAAAAAATGAAAATCTCTATTTCCTGTAATGTCCCCACCCCTTTACCGTGATTTTAGACGTGTACCCTTCCATTCAGTGATTTTTAAAAAATTAATAAACCTACTTGTCCTAGAACAGTTTTAAGCCCACAGCAAAATCAGCAGAAGTTTCCGAGATTTTCCATCTACTGCCTGAGTCCCCTCGTGCACAGCCGCGCCAACCAGGTGGTTGGCTTGATACCAGCCCTGGACCTGCAGGGACCAGCACAGCCATCCCGAGTCCACGGTTTACACCGGGGTTCCCTCTTGGTGTTGTACATCCCACGGGTTTGGAAAAATTTATGGTGACACACTATTATGCTAGGCGGCCACCCCCTGCCATCCCCTCCTCTACCCTCACCTCTAGTTATACTGCTTTATACCACAGCATCACTCTACACTACATTGTGTTACATGTTATACCGGTTTCGTTACCCTGGGCCGTAGCCTCACTACTCTGTACTATAGTATCACACAATCTATACTACCATTTCGCTATCCTGAAAATTGTCTGTATTCTGCCCGATTAGCTGTCTTTCCCCTACACAGGTGGTTTTAATGCACTATTGTCAATAATGTTTTCCATGGGCTCCATCCTAGCTCTCAACTTGTCCTCAGCATCTTGGCTAAGCCCTTGCCATCATCTTGGGCACTTGCCATCCACTGCAATGGCAACACCTGCAGAGCACCAGGCTCAGGTGGGGAGTCGTGGTTCAGTTTGGGAATCCTATGTCTGAGGGGCGGACTTCCTAAAGGGCCGGCCGGCCAATGGAGACGCACATGTATACGAACAGGTGGCCTTTGGGGTGTGGGAGCAACACCCCCTTACCTCTTTCTGGAAGCTTCCCCAGAGCCCAACAGGCACGCGCCTGTCCTCTTCCCACCCCGCTGATATTTACTCTTCCGCTGTCTGTCGTACTAACCACACAGCCTGTTTGGGAGATACGCTAATAAAATCATGGTGTCATCACATTAGCAGTTTTCCAGCTGAGACTCCCCCTCTTTTCCTCTGGGGGTGGCAGGCACCCAAACGCAGCCCCCATCATCAGGCTGTTAACACAACTAATTACTTTCTTCTCATCGGGAAGTGCGAGGCTTCCTGAGGCTTCCACAGACTCGCAATCACCGACATGGCTTCCAGAAGGGTCTTTCTGCCAGGCTGATCTCAGTGACCCGAGAGATGTTCAGGACCAGCCAGGCTCCCGTGCTCCATCTGGCAGGAGCCCGAGGCCCAGAGAGGGGCTGCCTGCCTCCATTTCGTAGATGAGACACGAAAAAGTATTGATGCACATGGTCAGCTCCGGGCTGGGGGACTAGAGGCCCAGTGCCTCGTCCCCCATCTCCCACACCAGGCCTCTTTCCAGGCCCCTTTTTGCCTGCTCCATCTTTGCCAGGTACGAGGCCTTTCTTCCGAGTGTGGCTGGTTAGATGGGGATCTGGTGCTTGGAAAGGGAGGGGCTTACCTCTTGCCTCTGCCCACTGAATCTTACCCTCTCTCCCACTCTTCCCAGGTCTCCCTCAGAAGACCCACCTGCTTCCAAGGCTCTTCTAGGGTACTCGGAGGCTGTGTCTCCCCAGTGAACTCTCACTTTCCCACTGTCCCTCCTCCTTGACGGTGATCTCCTCGGTGAGTCTCTGGGGCTCATCACACATCCTGGGGCCTGGAGTTGACAGGAGGTGTCCAGGCTTGGCCACTCTGGGGGTTCCTCACACGGCACTGAGGAATGGTCAGACACAGGCCGATCAAGCCTGCTGGGGATGTCAGCTGGAAGGAGCGGGAAGGAGGTGCTGCCTTCCCCAGGGTCCCCAGCTCTGTGAGAGTAAGCCAAGCCTGGTACACACAGGGAACCTGCTCGTGGAGCGCCCAGATAAGAGCCCTGCCAGCTGTGGCAGAAACACCCACTGACTCACCAGAAAAAGAAAATTTATATTAGCTCAATAAAGCTCAATTCAATCCCAGTACTCTGAGGATTTGATCACAACTCTCTCCCCAGCTCCTGGCTCACCTTGCTGCTACATCAGCTTCACGCTCAGCCTCACGTTCCCCCAGGGGCAGGGGTGGGCTCCCCTCTAAGACACCCCAGCTGAAGAAGGGCACCTCTTTCCAAACATGGATACAGAAGGCCTGGGAAAGCATCCGTCAGGACCAACCTTGATTACATGATCAACCCTGAGGCAATCACTGGCATCAGGACAACGGGATGCTCTGATTGGTCAGCTCTTGATCATATCATAACTGGGGCCACCAATGACTTTGCTTGGCCTTGGCCCCAGGATTCACTGAGAGTAAGTAGGTTGCTTAGCAACCAACTCCTGACCCCCAGCCTGGGAAAGCCAGGTCAGGGACCTGAATGTTGAATTATAGGTCTGCTCAGTGTGGGGGTTTCAGCAGGCTGTGTCCTCTGAGGGTGGGCGGGTACTCGTGGGCCAGTCCCAATGGGAAAATGACTCCTTGTCTGTCCCCTTTCATGGAAAATGGAGTACCTGCCTCAGACGGTTGTTTGAGGAGATGAGGTAATGTGTGAGGAGGACTTGGAAGAATGCCTCACCCAGAGTCCGGGCTAAGTCAAGAAAGCTGTTCACTGGTAGTAGTAGGAGGTGCCCATTATATATCTGGTCAGGGCCACCTCCCCTGTCACCCTCTCCATCGCTGCCCACCCCTACCACCCTGGTCACCATCTCTCAGGTAACAGGAGGGAACAGATTTCTAATGTGGAACTCACAAGAGGCCGTGCCACCTCCAAACTAGAAGCTCCTTAATGCCCCTTCACGGCCTTCAAGGTCAGTTTCAAGCTCCTTACCCTGGTCTACAGGCCCTGCAGCTCTAGCCCCGTCCCGCTTCGCTTCCGCCACGTGGGGCCTGTTTATCCCCAAACACGCCACACTCAGTCCAGCTTCGGGGCCCCTGGCTATTCTCTCTGCCTGCAACTGTCTCCCCCTCTTATTACTGTAAGTGACTCCCTCCATTCAGACGGGTCTCTTTACAATCGTTGCTTCCTCAGAGAAACTTCCCAAGCAAGGGATCTAAGGGACACCACTTGCAGCCTCCTGTCCCCACCCACCTATTTCCTTTCTCCCTGTCACTTCTCATCATCTGAACTGGTCTTAGCTGGCTATTGTTTGATTTTGGTCTTGTAAGGGGCACCTGGGGCTAGGAGAGCACAGTCCAGGCAAGGTACGCCAGAAAGGAAAAAATCCAAGGCTCGGCCTAGTGAGAGGTCCCTCCTCCTGGGAGAACAGAGGCTGCTGCGGAGGGGAAGCCGTCCTGCGCCCCGCCACCTCCCCCCCCACCCCGCCCCCAGCCAGCTGTGGGTCCAAACCCATCGCCCAGAGGCTTTGCTGGGCCGTCGCCCATTCTGCATCCGCTCTCCTACATCTTCGTGGCACGAAGTGCGGAGGCTGGCTCCCCGCTGACCTGTCATACCTCTGGAAAGCTGGGCAGCGGCCACCTGGTGACTCACTCACCGGCTCGCAGCAGCCCCCGATGCTGTGTTGGCAAAAAGCAAACAGCCTGCGGAATCGTCTCTTACTTTTAATCTACTCAAAACCAGGGTCTTAAAGTGCTTACTTTTCCATCCTACTCATTTTGGAGGCAATTAGCTGCTGGGCGTTCTTGCCCGCCAGCTCCCTCTCTGCGCGTCTGCGTGTCGTGCTCGCTCCCGCCCAGAGACGCCAGCTGGGGAGAGCTTTGCTAATCTGCTCTTAAACCACAATTTTTAACAAGCCTCTTAAATGATAGAGGCATTTGTGCATAAATAGCACATGGTAAGCCTCCCCTTAGGACACTAACCTGATTTATTAAAAATGCTGTAACTACCACACTTTATATATCAACATCTTTAGCACCAAAATATATGATCTAATCTCCTGCTACAGCCCAGCCAGCTGCAGACGGACAGCCCAGACAGGCGGGAAAGGCCTGGAGGACACCATTGTGAGGCCCAGAGAGGCTGCTTGAAATATTTTAAATGAAGCCAGGCCAGCCAACCAAAACTTGCTTTCTCCAACATTAGCCTGGGGACGTGTGGAGAAAAACCAACCCAATTTCTTTCCATGACCAAACTTCCCATCCCACTGGGGAGGGGTGAGGTCACCCTAACACCTCTCTGTGGGATTCTAAGGAGGGCCTGCTCCCTCCCCAATGGTGGGACTCTAATTCCGGCATCCAAACCACTCCACCTGCCAAAAACTCAGCGTTTCCCCAGCACCTCCATTCACGGCATCCTCACGGTGTCGTCCTGGACCATCTCCCCGCCCCGCCTGTGCTACTGCGGAATATCCTTCTCCCCAAGGTCTTACTCGCTTCAGTTTTAGCCTCAAACCAAGCAAGGCTGCCTATGAAATCATGGATTTGATGGATCTGATGTGCTCTTCTTGCAAGTTTTAATACTGTGGAGTCGCTGCCGCTGCCTGGCGTGCCCTGTCCCCCTGGGGTGATTACCGGTGCCTTTGGGGGGTGCTGAACTGACTCCTTATTCCCAAGTTGAGAGCAAGTAGTGCTGACTGGGACTTAGAGGGTGTCTGGAACTTTGAGAATTCGAAAACAAAGGCTGGCTCTTCCAGTCCAGAGAATGTGTTCCAGGAGGCCTGCTGGCATTCACCTGGCAGCTCTCCTCGGACCCTCTCGGGTCTCGAGTGTCCGGGAATGCCCGCCATGTCACCAGCTCAGGGCGTGAGTGCCCGCCCCAGCAACACCCCCTCCCACGGACTTCCCCAGAACAGCTGGCCCCAGCAGGGGGACACGGAGACAGAGGGCTTGAGATGAACAGCAGCTACTGGAGGCCGCATCTGGGCAGAGACTGACCCCCCCTCCCGCCGGGCCATGGCCACAGCTGTCAGCGGCAGCGTCCTCCGCACCCGCCCCGGCCCAGAACAATCACCCGGATTCCCGGACCTGCTCCTCAGCGCGGCAAAGGGGGGCGTCCTGACCGCTGGACGTCACAAAAGAAAGTCAATGGCCACTGCTGGTTTTACTGCCAAAAGCCAAAGCTCAAAACTGGTTCCTCAACCCAGAATCAATTAGGCGGACGCCAAGTGGCAGCGCTGGACTTTCATTAATGAGCACGGGGCTGAAAAGTGAGAAAACTTACGCATATATTTACCCCCTCTGCCTTCTTCTGGCTTTGGCTGCGGAAGCTTCTGGGAGAAAATTCTGCCATGGTCTTTCTCAGTGGGCAGAAAGCGCGCAAGAGGGGCAGGACAAGGGTGTGAGCACAGGCACTCGGCCCTCCTGGTCGTTTCTGTCTGCTCCCCACGAGCTCCGAGCAGAAACGGACGTTTCCTGACTATTTCACTTGGGGGGTCAGTCACCCTTTGTCCTGGGCATCAGGATTTCTGCTCAATGAGATGTAGACTACAAGGAAGGGGTGCTTCCAGGTTTAGGGAGCCAGCGGCAGGAAGGGCACGGGTCTGGGGGGCCACGTCTGTGGGCTGCTCACTGTCTGTCCTCCCTTCCTCCCCACCTGCTCCTCCCCCAGCTCCCGACTGCTCAGTCAAAAACTTTGGGGTCCTCTTTGACTCTCCCCTGACACTTGTAACCCATCAACAGGCGCTACAGTCTCGCTGCTCCACTCTGGCCCTGGGCCGCCCCTACCCACCTGCACCCAGAGTGCACCGCTGAAAGCACTAAGCAGGTATTGCTCACTGCTCAGAACATGCCAGCGGCTTCCATCGCTCTTGGCATCAAATCTAGCACTTGAAATCAGCAGCCTGAGGCATCTCTAAAGGGCGCCTCCTTCTACCTGAAGTGGACACTCAGGAAAAGAGTGATGGAGAAGCCATGCCCAATATTCTACAATCCGGGGTCTGGCTGAGCCCTTAGCCCCCTGACACTAGCCCCCCAGATAACATGGCTCCGACTTTAAAAGGCTCTCACTCACACTTGAGAACTTTCTCTCCTTTTCTGGTCTCTGTCCTGCTAAACAGGTGAGAGGGACGTCTTGGGAAGATTCGCGGTGACATCTCTTCTGTAACGCCCCTGCCACTCACTCTGTAAATAAGGACAGCCCTTCATTGTGGGGGGCAGAGCAGCTGAAGATTAAGAGCTGTGTTTGCTGTACTTGGGTTAACAATGGCTGCCTTATTTCCGTGAATATTCCTATTCACAGAATGGGAAGTTCATCTAAATACTTTTTTAATTTTTATTTCTGCTTAGAACTGGGGTGTAGGTGAGAGGTGCAAGAGGGTGAGAGGATTCACCAGAGATGGAGTGGGGGGGGGGGGCAAAACAGGCGGATCTACTAAAATACACTGCTAAGAAAAGCAGGGGGCGAGGCAGAAGAGGTCTGCTGTGCCATGTGGGTTACCTCCCTGGCCTGGGATCAAACTCAGGCTGCAGCGATAGCACTGAGACTTAATCCCTAGGCCACTAGGGAAGCCTGGGAAGTTCATTTTAAAACAAAATGATTGAAGCAGAAAAATACAAAGTCCAGTATAGACAAATCTTAATAGTAAGGAGGGCACTGAGTTATTACAAAACAGATGACTCTCTGTGCAAGGCTGATGGTGGGCACGTGAGCTACATTTGGGGTGCTTCTCAAGGCAAGATCCATCAATTACTGTGGGAGTGTCCTAGCACCTGGCCAAGCCCTGGCCCCAAAGACCTGTCTGGATTAAACTGAGCCAAGTAACACCTCTCCACAGGGGCCCCAGGAATAGCCACCCCTGCACAAGCCTCCCTGCCAAAGGTCACAAAGCAACCACAGCTGGGTCCCCCCTTTCCTCCCTCTGCTCAGAAAGGCAGGCTCTGTCCAGGACCCCACCCTGGCTCCCCCTCACAGTTAGGACACAGGACGTGGCCCTGGTACATCCCATGCTAGCCCTTCAAACACCCTCAAGCTAGGGGCCGGCTGCTTACCTGCTCTGGAATTGGAAGGAAGCCTTAAATGATCTGTCTCCAACTCAAAGAACTGTCAGAACTGCCATAAGGATGAGCAGAAAATAGCAATGATCAATTTTTCCAGAACCCCATCTCTGCACGCCAGCTGTACCGGCTGTGAGAAAATGTGTTCAGAGTTTTGGCTGTGAGGTTCGTTGACCTGGGGCTGTTTGGAGGTTCCGAAGTTCCATCCCCTCTTCCCACTCCCCACCTCCTGGAAGGAGCTTGGCCACCTTAGAGGCCAGGTCAGTGCTGGGGAGGAAGCTCTGACTCTCTGGAAAAGGACAAGGTGGGGGTCCTGATCTAGGGGTAGGCTGCCGTGGGGCACTAAAGCCACAGACGCCAAGGGCCCTCAGACACCTCCACTCCCAGAACTCATCCTCAGGAACACTCGCCCAGGTGCCAAGATGCCTGTAGACAAACCTTCCAGAAATGCAATTTATTGCAGTGAAAAAACAACCTTTCCAATCGGAGCAAGTCACTAGTCTCTGCCAGATGACTGGCTAAACGGCGCGGTGTTTAAAGAGCACGGGTTCAAATCTTGGCTCTGCCACTTCTAATATTACCATACGATACTTCATACACATTACATACCACATACCTACCACATATAAATGTACACATGCCATACATTATTTTCTTTTTTTTGCTACTACCTAACCCTCTACCCTTTCTCCCTGCAACCTACTGCTTAACTGCAGAAGCCTCGCATCTGTTACCAGTCCCGCCATAACTACTTTCCTTTATTACTCTGCCTCCATAGCTTGCTCATACATGTGATACCATCCAATATCGGTATTTACCTTTCTGACTTCCTTTACTACACAAAATTCCCTCAAGCGCCTTCCATTCTGCTGGGAATGGCAACATTTTATCTTCTAGCTGAATAGTGCTGACTTCCTGTCTGGGCTACTGTAAATCTTTTGCTACAACAAATACTGTGGGGCATTAACTTTTTGAGTTGATGGTTTCATGTTCTTAGGATAGATGGGCCTGCTGGGTTATAGGGCATTTCCATTTTTATTTTTAAAGGTGAACCCAGATCACTTTCCAAAATGGCCGCACCAGATTACACTCCCGCTAGCGAGGCACTAGTGCTCCTCTTCCTCACATCCTTGCCAGCACTTGTTAATGGAGGTCCGTAGATACATTCTCAACTTTCCATGATTTTTTTTGCCCTGCTCTGCCTGTGTCACCATCACCACAGCTTCCTTTCATGTACTGCCATAGTTGGTTGATTTCCATCAAGAGCCATCAATGCAAAATTTTAACCCGAACCTAGTGTTTATTTCCACCATGGACTCCACAGCATTTATTAATCCCAAGAGAGAGGGTCTGGTGTTCAAAAACCAACCTGGAAGCTCGGGGAAGATTCTAAGAGATACCCTTGCTCCTTCTCTGGACCCTGGGTCTCCAAACACACATTGAGTCCTTTCTCACTACCCACTGCCAGGCTCTGGGCAGGCCCTGTCATCTCTCACCTGATGGAGTTTTGCTCTGGCTTCCTCCTCCACCTTCCTTGCCACTGACAGTCCTTCCTTCACGTGAAGACGGAGGGAATCTGTTGGAATCTAGAGGGCCATGTTCCTCCTCCGCTTACAACCCCCCATGTCTCTTTCCTTTAGAATAAACTCACAGATTTGGCTACTTCCAGCCTGTTTAACCTCAGGTCCTCTTTGCAAAGTTTTGCCTGGAAACAAAACTCCCTCCAGAGTATCTCTGGTCTGGAAATGCCTCTCCTGGCGCTACACAGCCCATCCTAAATGAGACATGTTCTTATGTGCCAGACTGTCAAGGCAGGCCCCAGGGCTCTGATTGATTCCTGGCTGCAAACTCTTGTTGAAAACGGCCTGAAAAATATTGACACGCACGATCATTAATACACATTGTTAAATAAGGAGCACCTTGGTTTTGTACTTATCATCATGTCTTGGCAGCGAACAGGCTGATTCATATTTTTAGTAATGGATTCAAAACAGCTATGGATTTGCAACTGTAGCATCTCCACAATTTCAGCTGATTGCAAAGTCTTATTTAGCAAATCATATTTTTTTGCCAGCCACAATACTTCAAACTCTGTTGTCTAGAGGTAGCGGCTAAAGGCCCATGCATCCCCTGACTTGGCTAGAGCTCTTTCCACCCCCACCAGGGCCTCCAGGCCTTCTCCTGCCTCCCTCCAGTCTCAGGCTCTATCTACCTCCCTTTCCCAAATTCCCTATGGCTCCAGTCACACCTGCCTTTTGCTTCTGCCTCAGGGCCTTTGCACACGCAGCCAGCCGTCTGAGTGCTGCCCTTCAGAGAGGACGCTGAACTTGCATCCAGCAGAAAGAAATCCTGTGCAGAGGGCAAACCAAACAGGAAGCTGGAGGGCCCTGAACTACTGCTTCTTTCAGGATGCAAGAATTGCATTTTGTTGTTTTATTTTTCCCACCTGGCCTCTATAGTCACAGGGCTAAGGAAAAAGAACCGTGGGGACATTTACACAAAGGCAGGCCCAATGTCAGTACTCACATCATGATTTGGATATTGTCCCTGGACCAAACAATGACAGCCTCTCTGAACAGCAGAAACTAGCATCTTTTGATGCTAACATTGAAAGAAAAATATTTGCATTTTGCTCAGTTGAGAGACTGACAGAAAAGCCTCAGGAGACCAGCTCTGCAGACAGGGGCCACCTGGCTGTGTTGGTGGCACCACGAGACCCAAACCAAGTGACCAGCCAGTCTTGGAACCGATGGCCCAATTCACCGGACAACAGAGAGAGCACAGGAGGCCCGGTGTGGGGCCTCTCCTGTCTGCACAGTGGGGGATGCAGAGGTGGGAGATGCAGTCAAGCTCTCAGGCCAAGTGGGGGTCAGGGTGAGGTCTGGACATGGGGGGCAGTGGCGTCCACTTGGGTGGGCCACTCGTCCCGGGTCTCCGTCCGGCTGCCCTTCACGCACCAGCCCCGCTTCCCCAGCGACAAGCCAGGGAGGAAGCTCAGTGTCCCCGTGAATAAAAGGGGGACACGCGGCCACAAGGACTCCTCTGTCCCGCGGGGATGCCGTGAAGGCCTCTAGTCGGGGGTCCCCTAGCTGGGCACCTTATTCACATCGGCTTTAAGTTGCAGAATTAAACAAATGACAGAAGAGAAAATGGCGGGCTACAGAGTTGAGGGGGAGATTCCACTCGACCCAGGTCGCCCCTGCCCCGGTCGGACGTCACTGCAGAGGTGGCTGAGGGCGGCGGGACTCAGCCCTGGCTCAGGCGGCGCTCCCTCTCACGCGCTCTTTGCTCTCTGCGGTCATTTTTCTGCTTCCTGGGGAAATGAGTCTTCAAGACCTGTCCAGACATAGACTTTTGGTCTCATTTATTTAAGACATGAGGCAGATACTGCAAGAAACCATGTGCCTTGGAGTTCTTCTGACTCCAAGGGTCTGTGTGTCCCTGCTGCAGTGGGGAAGCCCAAATTCAGGGCTCAGGGAACTCTTCAGGACCCAGATTCTGTGGAGGAGCCTGTGCTGCCTGCATTATCTCTCTTGGGGACGGCATCAGCCCCCTAATGGGAGAGCGTTCCTCTCCCCACCTCCCACTGCATCTCCCCAGAGCAGTTAGAACAGAGATAAAACAGACCAAAATTTCAATTGTCACAAGGTTGGGAAACTCCAGCCTGGGGATTAACCAGGCACAGGACAAGCCATAGTGATGGAATCAGGGTTCCATACTTTACTGAAATTGGTAGCCTGATGACACCAGTAATAAATTATGCAAATACCAAGGACGACCACTAAGAAATCTGTATAAAGAGATGCACTTTAAAATATCAGAGATAAATCACAATGTAACACTAAAGAGTGTTCAAGTAGCCCACAGATAGAAAAGGAGAAAGAACAACAGGAAAACAAAAAATAGAACAGTGGACGTGAGTCCTCATAAATCAGTAATTACACTAAATGTAGATGGTCTGTATACATTAGTGGATATACAGAGATTGGCAGAGCAAATTGAAAAGCATATCCCAATCATATATACAAGACGCTTCAAATATAACTACATATAGGCATAAGAAATCAGAAGCAGAAGAACACTTGCAACTTCAGAAAGAAAAAAAGAATACTGAGAAGGGTAAAAATAGGAGTAAATATAATAGACTATTCTTTAAGCATTTCTTAAATCATAGATGATGGTTGAAGTAAAAATAATCATAATAGGTAATGTGATACTCAATTGTACGAAACATTTAAGACAATTGCATTTTAAAAGTGGGGAGGATAAAGGAACTCAAATCTCAGGAAGGCTTCAGCACTTCACTAGAGATGTTAAAACACTGATAGCAGCAGGCTGTGGTGAGCTGCGCATATGCATATAACACCTAAGCAACCACTGAAAAATATACAAAATAAGGTATCCTAAAACATTATGAGTAAATCAAAATAGGATTCTGAAAACATTTTAAAATATCACAGGAAGACAAGAAAAAGGAAGCAGAAGAATGAGAAACAAAAGGAATAAGTAGAAGACAAATAACAAAATCACAGCCTTTGACCTTAATTTATCAATAATTACCTTATATGCTAAAGGCCTAAATATACCAATTAAAAGAGAGAGTGGATTTAAAAATACAAACCAATTATATGCTGTGTGCAAGAAACTCTCATCAAACATAACGCCATAGGCACAGTGAAAGTATTAATAAAATAATGGATAAAGTCATGTCATGAAAATATTAACGTAATAAAAGCAGAAGTAGCTATATTAACATCAGCATGAGTAGGCTTCAGAGCAAAGGAAATTATCAGCGACAATGAAGGACATTATAATAAGAGAATCAATCCACCAAGAAGATATAGTGGGCCTAAATGTGTGTGTACCAAACACAGAGCTTTATGTAACAGGAAGCAACAACTGAGAGAGCCAAAAGGATAAACACATAAATCCAAAATTATGGTTGGAGACTTTAACACTAAGCTACTATCAATATTTGACAATCTCTGTCAGTAACTGACATATGTAGCAGACGGATCCAGCAGACAGAAAATCAGTAAGGATATAGTTAAACTGAACAACATCATAAATCAACTGGATCTAACTGACATTTACAGACTCCTATACCCAACAAAAGAATACACATTCATTCCAAACTCATATGGAACATTCTCCAAGACAGATCATATCATGGCTCATAAAGCACACCTTAACAAATTTAAGAGAATTCAAATCACAACAAGTATGTTCTTTCACTGTAATGTAATCAAACTAGGGATGAGTAACAGAAAGACAATATGAAAATCTTCAGACGCTGAATGTTAAACAGTACACTTCTACATAACCCGTAAGTTGAAAAGATGTCTCAAAGGAAAATTTAAACACACAGAGAACTGAACGAAAATGAAAATACAACATATCAAAATGTGTGAGATGCAACTACAGTTATGCTGAGTGAGCAATTTAGAGTACTAAGCGCTTACATTAGAAAAAAGGATTTCAAGTCATTCATCTAAGTTCCTACCTCAAGAAACTAGATAAAGAAGAGTAAAGTAAATCCAAAGCAAGCAGAAGGAAAGAAATAATAAAGAGTAGGAGTCAATGACATTGGAAACAGAAAAACAATAGAGAAAATCAATGAAATAAGAATCAGTTATTGGATAAGATCCACAAAATTGACAAACTTCTAGCAAGATGGGTGAAGACAGAAATAAAAAAGAAACAAATTGCCAATACTAGGGATAAAACAGAAGATATGGCTACAGATTACACAACCATTAAAGGGGTAAGTGTTACAAACAGCTTTACACCCATAAATGCCATACCTTGGAAGAAATGAACCAATTCCTCAAAAAACATAAACTACCTACCTACATCAAGATGAAACGGATAAGCTGAAAAGTCCTAAAGCTATTTAAGATACTGCATTTGTAATTAATAAGCTACCAAAAAAAAAGAAATCTCCAGTTTTAGATGGTTTCACTGAAGAGTTTTATCTAGCATTTTAGAAAAATTAATACCAACTTAACACAATCTCTTCCAGAAAATAAAGGGGGAAACATTTCCCAGCTGGTTATATGAGGCCAGTATTCCACTAACACTACAACCAGACAAAAGCAATACAAAAAAATAGAAAAAACAGACCAATACCTCTCACGTACGTTTAGACACAAGAATATGAAGGTAGTCATGTGCTGCTTTGACAACATGCTATACAACAGGGGCATGCCAAACACAGCCTGGGGGTGCAGTATGCTCTCCCACCTGGGTTTGTGTAATTATACCCCATGACATTCATACAATGATATCACCGGACAGTGCATTTCTCGGTTATGATTATAATATATAATCATGCCTGATTATATATTAGCAAACTGAACCCAACACAAATAAAAAGAATTGTATAACATGATCAAATGGAATTTTTTTCAGATATGCAAGATTAGGTCAACATTCAAAAGACAATCAATGTAATGCACTATATCCACAGACTTAAAAAGCTGAATCATTTCAATTCGTGCAGAAAAAGCAGCTGGACGGAGGGGCTGGGGCTTCAGATCTGAAGTTGACCTCTGCCACTGAGAGATGCCAAGTTTGCTGGGGTAGCCAAGAGGGCCTCCATGCCACGGGTGGGGATGGGATGCGGATCAGGGTAACCGCAGAAGCGGACCCATTGCTGACCCGAGGTATGGTCCGTTCCTGATTTTGCATTTCTTTTGTTTCGTCAATACCAACTGGAAATTTGGGGTTACAGGTCTCTCAGGGTTGAATGCTGGATATACTGGATATACGGAAGGTAAAGAGAAACCCCAGGGAACTCACCCGGGATGTCGTTATTCAAGTCCTGTGGTTCCTAGGCAGTTGATCTTCCCATCTCTGAGTCCGTTATGATCATCTGTGAAATTATTTCCAGGGTAATTAGTTGAATTTAGAGGGGAAAAGCAGCAAGAAGTGACTCCACACTATCTTGTCCCATAACCACAGGATGACTTCTTTCAAAAGTAAAAAATGGATTTGACAGACACCCAGCAATTGTTCTCTTGGGCATTTATCCCAGAGAAATAAAGACTTATGTTTACACTGAAACTTGTACATGAAATTTCACAGCAGCTTTATTTATAACAATTCCAAAGTAGAGCTATCCAAATGGCCTCCAAGGGGTGAATGGTTAAACAAACTGTCGAACATCCATAATGTGTGATAAACCCACAGCAAAAAGGAGAAGCTATTGATAACAGAACAACCCACCAAGGGAACTATGCTGAGTGAAGATAAAGTCGATCTGAAAATGTGACATGTTGTAGAATTTCATTTATATAACATTCCTGAATAAAGAAATTAGATAGATGGAAACTAGCATGAGTTAGGGATTGCCGGGGGAGAGGGCATTTCCATGAAGGAGGCAGCACAGGGCTCCGTGAGTTCTGGGAGCACTGGCAGAGGGAAGACAGGAATAGCTTTCCAGCTGCCTGACTTGGGGTATTTTACAGGGTCTCTGAACCACGCTAAACATCAGAGATAATGCTCTAATCATTTTGTTCATCAGCAATTCCATTCCACACTTTGGGAACATTCTAAGATCTTGGCACTTAATCACGAGTCCAGAAAGAAAACAAAACACCAAAGAGGGGCTGTCCTGGAGCTCCAAACAGAAGGCTATTTAGTGATGATATATTACTGATACCATTTTCAAACTGTTTTACAGATCAGCAGGTGGAGTCAGGGATGATGAGAGTCCTCTGGGCTTGGCTTTGCAGAGACTTAGGAGCCAGGGCCTCGGGTGGGCATGTGTGGCTATCCCGGGCAGGTGGATGCACACAGGTGCACTGTCCTCCCAAACCTGGCATTGTACAGGCAACTCATGGACTGGGCAATACATTTTGAAATTTAGAATAAGGGTTCCAGGAAAAGATTCTAAATTCAAATAAAATGTGTGTGTGTGTGTGTGTGTGTGTGTGTGTGTGTGTGTGTGTGTGTGTGTGTCCCTTACCCACTCACCCCCGAGCCTTGGCAGTTATGCCGACACTGTGCATTGGTCCCACACAGACTTGGCCCCGGGGAGGCGGACCCTTCACGTGCCAACATCCAACCTGCATCCTGGAGCCGCCACCACGGCCCTTACTTGAGCTGCTTATTAGAACACTAAATCACACAGCAGCCGGCTGGGTGCGGGACAGCAAAGCTGGGGAC
>PVIJ01014593.1:0-39986 GCA_004024925.1 Scalopus aquaticus
TCGTCTGCAAATAGAGACAGTTTAATTTCTTCCTTTCCTATTTGGATCCCTTGAATGTCTTTCTCTTGTCTGATTGCTCTGGCTAGGACTTCCAGTATTATATTGAAAAGTAATGGTGAGAGTGGACATCCTTGCCTTGTGCCTGATCTTAGGGGAAAGGCCTTCAGCTTCTCACCGTTGAGTATAATATTGGCCGTGGATTTGTCGTATATGGCTGTTATTATGTTGAGGTATGTTCCTTCTATCCCAAGGATTTCAAGGGCTTTTATCATAAATGGGTGTTGTACGTTGTCAAATGCTTTCTCAGCATCTATTGATATGATCATATGGTCTTTATTTTTCTTTTTGTTGACGTGTTGGATTACATTGATTGATTTTCGGATGTTGAACCATCCTTGTGCCCCTGGGATGAATCCCACTTGATATTGGTGTATTATTTTATGGATGCATTGTTGGATCCTATTGGCCAAGATTTTTTTAAATATTTTTGCATCAGTATTCATTAGGGAGATTGGTCTGTAATTTTCTTTTTTGTGTTGTCTTTGTCTGGTTTCGGTAAAAGGAGTGGTTTTAGAGAACATTAATGCTATAGATATTCATTAATGATTAATAGCAAAATCCAAATGTCCCATTTATGTGTAAATTAATGATAAATATTCTGTATTATATAATTTTAAAATTATATATCACTGCATTTTGTGTATGTGTGTAGAGGTTGTTTTCTTAGAATTTGTCATTTGGGAAATAATTCCTTAATATATTTTCATGCAGACAACTTGTTAAGGGTGTAAAATGTAAATCAATCAAAAATATCAATTCAATATCAAGTGAATGCTTACTACACGCTGTATCTTGCAGAGAAAATCGAGAGAAATATAAAATATGATCTCTGAAATAAAATTTCATTCCTTTTCTGTTTTCACTTCTCATATGTTCATAGTAAAAATCATGACTGTCATGGCCTTGGGTGAACGCAGCCCAAAGAGATATGAGATTTCAAAAATATATATTTTGCTAGGTTAGTTCTGTTTTTGACCTGCTATAAAATGGGCTTGTAAGATTTGCGTTATAGAAAGTTGATTAATGCTTTTTAGTAATTTGTGTTGATGTGTGATCAAAGTAATTTCAGAAAAAGATGAATAAAAGAGAAATATCAGGTATTAGATTGCTTCATACAACATTAACTTTGACGATAAATGTTGATGTATTATATGAAGTCCTCTTATTAGTTCTATTTAACTTTTAAAAATAAGTTTGACAAGTGCAATGTCAAATAAATACCTCTTTTACCTGGGAAAGCAGAGCAAAGTTCAAATATTTGAAAGCCTAGTGTACTTTCAACTTACTATATTTAACAATGAACGATGTAGAAAGATGAAGCTGAGAAACTTATGAGGGCAGTTAACTAAAAAAATGCTTCTTCCTACATACATATTTTTTCTGTTTTCAAACCACTTCTGACAATCATAACAATTTTATTTACAGAGGTACCATGGCTTCCAATTACAGGAAGCTTATGTAAATATGCTTTCTGCCTAGGATTCAGAAAAAACTATATACCTTTGACTGGAACCCTACTATAGTCAAAGGCATGGCTTCTCTCACGGAAATCTTTTCAAAACAAATATCATTCATCCGTATATTCTTCCACGTATGAAAGAGCTGTTTGATAAATGTATTACTTATGTTTAGAAAGAAAGCAAATAAAAATTTTCTACCTGTTAAAAGTGGAGAAACTTTGAAAAATGATACATCAGATACATCAAAAATTGGATGGCATCTAGCATCTGAGTATATGGACCAAAATAACTCCAAGGCACATGAGAATACTAATGTATTAAAAGGAGCCCTTCAGGATGACTTGCCTGTTCAAACTCTTCCATGTCTACTTCTCCATCTCCATTCAAGTCAAACATCTTAAAGGCGATTTCAAAATTTCTCTGAGGAGCTACAAGTAGAAAGGGAGGGAAGGAGGCAGGGAAGGTCAGAAAAGAAAAATATTTATAATTTTTAGTCTTTATTTAGGCCTTGACCAAAAATTAAAAAATCATTCCTTTAAGAAAAACAGATGGTTAAATGTTAAAATGTAATATAAAGTCACAGAAAGCCACCATATTTATCTAGGTCAGCTTTTAGCAATATTCCCTAACGCCAAAAGAGAATTTTACCTTGGCCAACAAACAAACAGCATTTGTCTATCTTTGTTTCAACATTCTCTTTCTTAAGTACTTTGACTTTGCTTTCTTAGACACCATCACTTAACTGTAGAATACTAATGGTGTTTTGTTACTTAAATACAGCATTATTTATCCAAGTATGAAAATCCACCTGGGGTGAGACATGATGTTGCAAAGTAAGAAGTTGAAATTCTAAGTTTTTGTCTTGGCCTTTTAAAAACAACTAGCTTTCTACTTCGTTCTTTCTAATCTCTACATTTTAAGTAGAGCCAGGAATTCTGTGGATGCCATTATGCCAACAGATTATTATTTATACTAGTTTACTCGTTATCATTACTGCTTTGCTGTGAGGCTGAAAACCATACTGTTAGCTACTCAGCCTCCTATTTAAACCATGTCTACTAGGTACACAAATTACAAAGAACAGTATACTTAAATGTTAAAACACAGCTTAACTTTAAAAACCAAACAAAAAGAAATGGAAAGCTTGAGAAGATGGTACTTTTTTTCCTTAAGTAAATGATGAAAGTTTGTCAAGCCTTCTTCAATATTCTGAGATCAATCAAAATCTAGTTAATATACCTGCGCATTAGAATAAAACATAAAAGTAATAGCTCTCCTTCCTTACCATGCGAAATATTCCGGTAATGAAAATGAAATTGTTTACTCCCTTTGGTGCTTAGATTTATGTAGCTATAGAGAATAAACCAAAATAAAATATCTCTTATATTGTAATACTGCTGAATTAAATTTTCAGTTTAATTCATTTTCAGCTAGTTTGCTAATTATGCTGGTAAGCACCGGGTTTTCAGTTCCTGAGTGAATCATGTGTCTATCAGTTTCCAATAGTCTGCCACATTTGATACTGGCTTCTAACTTAAAGAAGTTTGCTCTTCTTTAAGTCAAAAGTACAATTGCTGGGAAGGATGCAGTTGGGGAATTAGATTTTTGTATATTTATTGCCACTTCTTAAATTTTTCCTGTCTGGGTGTTATCTTTTATTGAATAATTACTATGTGCCAAGCACTGAGCTGTTTATTTATTATATAACGCTGTTTATTATCTGATTTTGTACTCTCAATTCTGAAAGTTTTTGTTATTTTTTAAATCAGGAGAAAACTGGGGCTCAAAACCATTAAGAATAGGGGAAAAACCACACAGTTATCATGTGGCAGAACTGGTAAATGAACCTGGGTCAATGCTGACTCCAAACTCCATACACTTTTCATTATGCTCCACAGCCTACAGTATGAAGACAATGGTACCTACAATAAAGAACACACAGTCTTTATTCTGATATGTTTTGACCTAGAAATAAAACAAAATATGACTCACTGGTTATATCATTCTCTGCAATAACTGAGAGTTCCAAGTTGTGCATTTTAAGGACACAGCTGACAACCTAGAAATATGGCATATGCCATGCTCAGTGGTTTAGATTTGGTTCTACTAACTCGAGATCTATAGACAACTGCAGATTTATACTCACTGAAAGTTTTAAGTGGGGCAATGACACAACCAAATAGGTACTCATAAAATACTATTCTGGCTACACCATGAAGGATGAGTTGGAAAACAAGAATTAGCTTCAGATTTTCAGATCAAATCATATGTCACATAAGTTTTTTAAAAATTCAGACTATTCAGGAATGCATTCTCCTATTCTCCTGCAAGTCCCATACTTGGTCACTTTACTTAGCTGAATTATTTGCCTCTTCCTTGTACATACTTGAGATTGTAACTGCAGACAATAGGCACTCACTGTAAGTGAGTAGGGGAATGACACAATCAAACAGGCATTCATAAAGTACTATTCCGGTTACACCGAGAAGGCTGAATTGGAAAACAAGAATTAGCTTCAGAGAATATTACAGAAGCTCTTGTTGAAAGTGCAGTCCAGTAACAGGAGATAGAGGCAAATCTTGGCCACAAGGAACTGGGGAGGACTTGGCTATTGGCAAGCACTTCTGTGGCTGCAGGGTCTTGCCAAGGGTATGCATATGGCAGTGGGACCTCTGCTTTGGTGAGTCAGCATCTGGGTCCTCATTCATCTTTAAAGAAGCTCCTGTGACTTAATCATCAAGTCATAGTCCTATTTTCTTTTTTAATATTTATTTTATTTTTACATACAGGCTGGGGTGCAGGCCAGAGGTATGGGGTGGTGACAGGGTTCACCAGAGACAGAGCGGGGAGCAGAACAGGCAGATCGACCGAAATACACTGCAGAGGGGAGCAGCAGGTGAGGCAGGAGAGGTCTGCTGTGCCATGTGGGAATCTCCCCAGCCGGGCATTGAACTTGTGCCGCAGCTGCTGACAGCTCCACAGCACCCAACCCACTGTGCCACCAGGGAGGCCCCATATTCCTATTTTCAAGGACCTTTTACTACTACCACTATATGTGGTGAGGTTCATGCAATTCATATGAACTGTGTGTCTAACTTATGTTTCACTACTGGAAAGGTAAGGGAGCCAAGCAAAAAACTGAATTATAAGTAGTATTAGTACTGTAACATGCCAAGGAAAAATTTTGTTATGAGTTTAAGATAAAACAGGAAGATGATGACCTCATCTGTGAGAATAATGGTATAAAGATGAAACTATAATCTGATAGACACTGACAAAATTTAAAAGAATGTCAATGATTTATGCTTTCACCAATACTATATAGTCAATTAAATTTAAGTATCATCTCAATAGCTAATTCTGATGCACGAATAGTTTTGACAGTCAAGTGAGAGAATGAATAATAAATTGCCCCTTCAAAAGAAGTAATCAGTTAATGGGTTGTCAGAAAAGTGATGACGTTAAAAAAAGTGTCATGACTTTTCCGACAACCCAACATAATCTTTCCCCCATTTTCTTAGGGTACTTTGGACTTTTGAGAATGGTTTAAAATAAGGAAAATCTTGACCTCATTAACCCCACAGCCAGCCTGGGGAAAAGATACCCCAGATTCAATGTACAGGCATAATGCCTACACTCTGTACAGCAACTACAGAAATTCATAAACTGCGGTTTACCAGTCTATAGTCAGTTATAGGGTATCCAGGACCCAATTAAACTAGGAGGGGAAAAGGAGTTAAGCTGCTATTCCCAGCAGCACTTATTAGAAGGATCTGGTTAGAAATTTTGACCATAAAGAAAAAAACACTTAGAAACTTAATGCATATTCTTAGAAAAGACTTGAATTCATATTGACTTACTGTTGCTTTTATTTGAAAGACACTAAGACAATAAATTATAAGAAAGTCACTGTGAGCTTATTACCATTACATATAGGCTCTGCAGTGGCAACAGAGAGCTCTTTATTCTTTGTTGTATGGCAATTGGCCAGGCCTCAGTTGTGCAGACACTTCTTAACTCTGCTTTTCTACCGTTTGCATTTTTTTCTAGAAAATATATTTGAGCCCTGAGTCTAAAATAAAGATCTATAATTTCACACCTAAATGAAAAAGCTGATGTCTCTAATTCATAGAACATAGTTTTTGAGCTGTATCTCAGCCTCAGCTATTGAATGACCTTCCGAGAGCTGCCAGAAACAGTCTTTCATTTAAATTGTTCTTTCTTACACCGTTATTTGACAGTTGTGCTACAGGAAGGGTATTAAGTGCCAGAGATGTCAAAAAGCTTGGATTCCCCAAGTGTTCCTGGGAGATTCTAAAAGGCATACATCCTAGTGCATAATCCTTGCATTAAGGTCACTTTCTACTGTAGGAATATATTTTCTTTAAATGCACATTACTATTTTCATGCCCAAATTACATACGCTTGTAGGACAGACCCACCCCCACCTCTATCTTCAGAAATCTTTTTAAAAAATCATCTGCCTGATATTCACTTCATTCTATGTGGTTTTTCATTCCATCCCATGTGCTCAATAATAGCTAAAGTGAAAGCTTATGCCAAAATACTGCTTTTTCATAGATAATTAGAACCAGCAGCTTTAATAAAGAGAGTAGATTTTTGTTACTTAATCCATGCTGATTTGAAGGACTTTCTTAAAATGTAGGTTTGGCATGCACCTGAAAGTTGTTTTTCAATTTAACATCCAAATAGAAAAAAATTAGCTTATTCTAATTAATTTTCTAGTTTTCACTGTGTGTTGTATATACACAGAAATTATTATTTTTAAACAGTTTTAGAGATTAGGCAGGCTGTGCAAGGTACTTGGAGCACTATAAAGTTTTAGTATGTATTATAAGGTAACTATTCAGAAAAATTCTTAGATATTAATTTAGCCAACAAATATACCCTAATATACCCTAAGTACTTACAATGTATCAGATACTGTGCTGGATAGTTTCTCCAAAAGGAGCAGTGATTAGGCAAACCATGCTATGACAACCACTGTTTCTTGCCTTGATTTCCTTTTTTGCACCCTCAAATTTCCCAGAAAAAGTGTTTTCTAAAGTTGTTCTAGAAAACGTAAGCAATACATGATAAAGCCTAACCATAACCAAATACTATTAAGTTGTGAGTTTTAGAGAGAGGTCAGCTATATATAGATGTTTTCATCCATCTGATTCTAATCCAGTTTATAAGAGGTAAACAATGTGAAAAAACAGGGCTTAGAGACTATAAAGATTTTTAAACACCATCAATTATTGAGGGCTGAATTACTACAAGCATCCACGAAACAGAAACAGGACAGGGCTGGGCCTGAGAAGGAAAGGACAGAGGTCTCTTAGAAGAATTATGAGAGACTGGAATCTGAGAAAGTTTCTAAAAGCTATTCTAGGCAAATGAAGGAGAGATAGGCAGAAAGGTAAAGTGAAGTTTATTTGACAATGTAGTCACCCAATGTAGTCAATGGGTGGCTGGGCCTCCTTTGTACCAAGAAGGAACTCAGAGAAGCCACATCCCAAATATCCTTTCACTGAAATATTTTCAAAGCAACTACTGTTACTTAGATATAATATTAGGTACTCTGGGGATAACAAGTCAGATGACACAGTTTCTACTTAAAGGTATTTAGTGATTCTATATCCACTGCCTAAACATTCATCAATTAGAGATTCTTCTGAATTAACAAGTGTTTTCCTGCAAATATCTCCTTCACAATTCCTTATTTAATATAATTAATTCCTTATTTCCACAAACATGGAAATCTTTTCCCTCCAATCAATTTAACTTTTTATATTGATATATATTCTGTTAAACAACTGCAAGAAAAAGTTTATTTAGCCCTAAATCATACAGTGCTGCAAGTCATTACCTCAATAAAAAATATGATTTAAAAAACAGACAAAACGACAACATAGTAATAACAAAAAAGTGTATACTTACTAGAAAGAACAGTTGTAAGGAAAATGTAGTCTGAAAAGGAAATGAGTCCACATTCTCCAAGGGTGTAAAAGATACTGCCTTCATCAGCAAATTTTTCTCGTTCCTGGGCAATTTTCTATTACATGCATGGGTTCCACCCAAAGATAAAACGGAGATATAACAGTGAATAAATATTAGAGATGAATAATCATTTACCTGACAGTTTTATGCTATTTCTCATAAGCAGTTCTCTGATGGCCATTCCAAATTAATGGATCCTTTGCAGTTTTTAAGATGAAAATAATAAGACAAAGACTTTGTTCCAACACTGACTTCATACAAACATTGGGAAATAACTTCAATTTTATGACTTCCTGACATTTAACATATATAAGCCTACTTCAGGGTTGGTCTTGTTTCTTAGTTTTAAAAACAATCCATCTTCTACAGAGGTATATATGGTAGGAAAAAATCTCAAAGGAAAGAAATGAAAAAACTAAAATGAAGTCAGCCCTAACTGCCCAAGGAAAACATACTACTAATGATCAGAAAGAAAAAGTAACTATTTCTAAGGGCCACACAGAATAATTTCTGAAATACTATTTTAATTTTTATTTTATGACCCCAACAAGTTTAGTCTGGAAATGGAGAGCAGTTTGTAGAGTAACATCTCTGAAATATCATAGCAAATCAGACATACATGCTAGGCTTAGGCATGGTGTAATTTGATCATTTTTACCATAACCTTGATGGAGATTCCTAAATTTCAGCTATTTGAGGAACCTATACAAACATTTAGCTTTTACTCTAAGTATATATTCATTTCCTTTACTCTGTAAAGTTCACAGAGAAGAGTTAATTCTCAGCTTCAGTAATGGCCTATCTGGCAAGTAGGTGTTTAAGCAACTGATCCTGTATTTTGAAACCTTGGCTAGACTATAAACTTAGTGATAACATAGAAGATATTATAAAAACTGAAAAGGATCCACTAAAGAGCTAAACTTGGAACTAATTTCTTAAGTTCAGAACCAACAACAGATGTTCAAGAGTGACTGTGAGTACCAAAAGAAACAGGTTTTAAGAACTCAAACCAGCAAAGCTCAAAGTAATAATGCCATGCAAGCACAAAGAAGCTGCATTGCAAGCATAACTTCCGTAGGAATACCAAGAAAACTAAATCAACAAGCACCGAAACAGCATCCATGTATACACAACTATCCAATAGGTTACCTCTGTCTGATGGAATCCCATCATACACCACAAAGGAAAGAAAACCGGTTAACCAATTGAAAACACAAGTACCAAATGAATCATCATGATCTTCTTAGTAAATCAATTCAAAACAACCCATACTAGATATTTGCTTGTTTGGATAATACAATAACCATAAAAATGTAAAAATCCACAGATGGTCAGAAAAGCAGTACTATGATTCTGAGAGCAGGTTCTACTTAGCAAAGGGCATGTCTGACTTAACCTATGGCAGACAGAAGGTATGGTCCTGCTTGACAGCATTTGGAGATTACTTTTTTGAGCTGACAACAGATATGAACACATAGTCCAACATGTTAAAATTAAGGCTAAATAGATCTTATACTTAATCTTCTTCAAACTTAATCTTCTATCAAGAGATTAAAAACAAATTTCAGGGAAAAAAGCTATCAGATGATACCTATAACAGAAAAGTTTTTTACTGGGGAGTTAATGTTTTAATTTCTCAAAATAAGAGAACAATTGGTTACATTTTTTAAAATTATCCAAGATACTGCAAAAGCAAAGCATGTGAATAGGAAAAAATACACAAAATGAGAATAAGCTCCCAATGGCACAGCATTACTAGCCAGAATAATAAATGTGTACAGAAGTTGAGTACTTACAGTACTTAAAATAACAGGAAAAACATTATGGAGATATTACTAATAAAATAGTATTTATTTTGTAAAGAAATAAAATAATATACTGGGAGCCAAACGCTGAGAAACAGTATAGGGACAGAGTGAAGTGACACTTCTAAGTCAAAGAAGAATATGTAACATTTCAAAAACAATTATCTGGATTATGCCACTGCATAACAAAAAGAGAAATGAATTTTGTTGCTAATTTTAAATTCTGAGACAATTTCAAACTCAGAAAATATGGAAATATCTACCAGACTCTTGTATGCTTTTTACTCGGATTCACCAATACTCTACATATCCTATTTGTTTTTATCATTTTATATATCTTCTTTTGCTTTATTTTAAAGTTAGAGACATGTGCCCCTTCATACTTAAAATACTTCGGGATATATTTCCTATCAATAGACATTTTCTTACATACCTCAGTAAAAATGTAACAGTATTCAATAGACAGTAATATATATAGTACTGTCTAATCTACAGTTTATTTTCAAATAAACTGATTTCATAGGTATTTTCCCCCTAGTTCAGGATGAAACCCACAATCATAAATGGCATTTGGTTGTCAAATCTCTTTAATCTCCATTAATCCAGAATAGCTTTTTTTGCCCTTCTTTTCCCCTTTTACAATTTATTATTTTCCATTGTGGTAAAATTCACATAACAAAAGCCACCATTTTAACCATTTAACTATACAATATGTGGGCATTTGGGTCCGGCTTCTCTCACATAACAATATTTTCTAGGTTCATCCACTTGTAGCATAAATCAGCACCTTATTCCTTTTTATTGTCAAATAATAGTCCATTGCATATATACCACAATTTTTGCATCTAGTCGTACACTGAAGGATGTTTGGGTTATTCCACCTTTCATTTTTTGTGAATAGCATTAGTATGCAAATACATGTACAAGGATTGTTTTAGTATCTTTGACCAATTATTTTGGTATCTAGGAGTGGAGTTGCGGGTCCACATAGTAATTCCATGTACACGTTTTTGAGAATCAACCAAACTGGTATGCAAATACCATTCATGAACTTCAGGAGTCATATGGAGGCATTTTCAAGAGAAACATAATCTTCCTTCACAGACTGATGGGAATGTTCATTTTCTCACTGACTCATAGGTAGGCTTTTTGTTGTTGTTGTTGTTGTTGTTACTAATGAATATTTATGTTACTAAATATTTCTGCTATGAAAATTTATTGTAAGGATTTGTATTTAATCAAGTAATAAATTCAATATAAATAATATAATAAATTAAAACAAAGTCATTTCTCTATATAGAAGTTAAAAGAAATAGAATATATTCCATTTCTATTCTAAGGGCAAACAATGTGAGATTAAGTAATATATTAAAATATGTATTTGGTAAAAAAATATATATATTTAAGGGCCTAAAAGAAAACTTGTTTCATATTAAAATTCATGCACTAAGATCTAGCAATACTTCAGTATATATGCTGAAATTTAAACAGAATTAGATATTTTAAAGAGAGACTGCAATTGTTGATACCTTACAGAGTATTATACTATTTTTTGCACGTTAGAGGTTACCTATCAAGCTCCATTGCATCACTTGAATCTTTGAAATTAAGGCAGTGAAAGAAGATTGCAGGTCAAAAGATCAAAATAGCATTTTTATTCAATTTACTGACAAGTGTTACCTCTTTTTGGAAAACAAAACAATGCAAAACATTTCAAAACAGTATGTTCTCTGAGTTAAATGAATTAAGTTTGTTTTACTATTCAATTACATGGTCTAGTTTTAGATCTAATTTGCTCCAAAATTTAAAACATAGCTAGCTATATATACTCACTATTACTAAGCTATTCAAATGATTGACCTAAAGTAAAGGCAAATAAGTAAATACCTTCATAAGGACCATGATATTGATCTCAATTGTACTGTATCTTGAAACTTTTATTTTAGATAAAACTTAAACAGAGCAAAATGTATCCTATACATGTGTAATTGCTATACTTCTCAGTGAGTCTAAAACCTGAATTGTTTTTAACAGAATGGCTGTGTGCTAATGTATGCTCACTGATTTCTAACCAATCACATGAATTTGACATGTGGCTAAAGTTGCAGGTGCCATCAGGAGCCCTGGGATTGGACATGATCCAAACTTAAACAGACTGAAGCAGATACAACTCAAACTCATTTGTACTCACTGTGCTCAAACAGCGAATCCTGTTACAGGATTGATCTAAATAAGGCTAATAATTTTGTCTTCTAGGGCTCAAACAGATGAAGCCTAAGTGAAAAATCCTATCACGGAGTTTAATGTCACTATTTATTATAGGTAGGACAACTTTTCAAGTTCTAACTTTGGAATTAACCTTATTTATCGAATAAAAGTCAATAGACTATGCTGGCAAAACAGATGCTTATATATCATCTAGAACCTCAAGACATCGCTGGAATATAGAAAATGTGATAAAAGAACATGCCTTTATTATTTAAATTAAGGTACCATCTTTTAGGAGACTGAAATAGATTTTTTAGTATTAATATTTCGCTATACTGCTGAAATACATTTCAAAGTCTATACAAATCTTTCAATAATATTTGAAGTAGTATTTGAAAAAAACAAGTAATAGTAACATGCTTCTTCCAGAAATTTTGCTGTATCATTTCCAAAAGATAAATAGCATTTCTACCAAGGGTGGAAGTTAGGGGAGAGAAGATGGGAATGTTAGAAGAAAAGAGAAGATTGAGCAATTTCCCCATGCAATTAATCCTTACACTTTATTGTTTAGTTGTTGCATAGATAGATGCCAAAGCTTTGGTAAGAAATCAATCTTAAACAATCACACTATTTCCAAAGAAACAGAAAATGCTGCACAGTTTAAATATGAGTTATTTTTCTTCTTTCATCCCTAGCTGAATTTGCAAAAAGGTAAAAATTTGGTGCTATGTCAGATACAAATTAAGTATTTTTTCTTAATTTATGATTTCTTCTCCTGACTCAGAGTTTACAAATTTTTCAAAGGCAGTATTTGAGGCAAACAAACATAAATTACTGTGCAACAAACTGTGGAAGGTGAATGCTTAAGATACCGTAAACTCTGCCAGAAAGCAATTCTCTTTTCAGTCCCAATTCTAACCACCTTAACTCTGAAAACTATTCCAAATACCTAGAATGCCAATGTTTTTCTATTTCATTAACTAGATGTCTATAAAAAGAATGAATACAAATGGAGATGCTTAAAAAAATGGCAAAAGATTTGATTAAAGAAATGATAAAAATTCAAAATCCTACTGAAATAGCATTAAGTCAAGGAACTGATACCACTTTATAGAAATGATATATTTCAGTCCTCAGTAACTGATGAGGTGTTATCAAAACCCTAGAAGGGGAAATCTTTAATTCTTTTATTCTCGATCACATTATGCATCTACACTTGCTTCAAAGCAGCTCTGGGTGGATCTATGTTTTATCATTATTCACCTAAATCTAAAAATTTAATGTTTAATTTTGACCACTCAAATCAACAAATGCTGAAAAAACTGTCTGTAGAAGAACTTCCTCAGGCAGCAGTCTTGATTTTAGTCACAGGGTTATAAAAGGTTTCCCTGTCACTTCATGGAAAAAGAACTTCATGTACAAACTTTGAATAATAAGGTGATGTATTATTTCACCCTCTTCCACTAGAAAAAAAATATTTCAAGAAAAAACATGTAAGAACAAAAAGAGTTTTCACTTTGATGATCACTGTTCACATCCTCAATTTACCCATTTCTAATAACAATCATCTTCCAGGAAACTCTTTAGGTGATGAATTTTAAATCATTTTAAAAATGGACTATTTATATGTATCCCTTGAACTCCACTGATCATTAAAGACATAGCAAGAATTAAAAAATTATAGTTTGCATATTCTATGCCAGTCACTGTGTAGTATCTCTATGGTTAGATTAGTATGTAATCGGAGAAATTTTTAACTTAAATTTAGAATTTGGAAAAAAAATGCATTATGGCAAGACAAATATGCAAAGAAAGAACTATCTTCACATATCATCTGTAACCAAAGATCATTGATAGATGTTTAGGCTATTTAGAACACATTTTATCAGAAATAAATTGTTTTGAGCAGTCTTCACAGAATATTATTTGTGTAAACTTAAAATATGCTAGGTACTTGTGCTAACACAACAAGAAAATGCAAGTTAGTCTGGAACCAAGGCCTCACGTCAAAGTGAATTTCAAATCTTGTTTCATGAAGGAAAAGCTAAACATGAAGGTGTTAATAAATGTAATGGTTAATCATATTTATGCTTTCAAATCAACAATGATAATAAACCAAGTGGGTTCAGCAGACCCCAAATTCAAACACAACAGAATCTAAAATAAAAAAAAATGTATTTAGAGACATCTTAATATAAGTCTGAATATTTGGGGAACCTAAGCAAACTATATCTTCTGGACAGTACTTAATGATAATACCACTTCTTTCTTCAATCTGAATAATCAAACACGTATGTTAAATCAACAGACTTTAATAGTGGTGGAAGTCGGAGACTGGAAAGAGATATTATGGGTACTCCTCATAGCAATATAGTATTTGGTACCATTCCTGAGCTGCATCTGAAGAACAGTATTCTATGCTACCAGAAAAACAAAATGATTCCAGCTTTTCCACAGGTAATAGGAAATTAGCATGCAAAGGGCAAATCCCTGTAAGAAAGTAAGCAAGAAAGCTTTTTTCTATAAAGTAATTGCTTACTGACCTTTGGAAGCTTAAAGTATTTATACTAGTGTCACCAAAATGAGTATTTATAGAGCTCAATATAGACAATTCCCCCAGAACCTATTCTAAGAAAAAAAAGCTTATTGCTTTTAATATAAAAGCTATTAACAAGATATCCTTAAGAATACAGCAACATTCAATTTTGATTATTTTGATCAAGAATGGCTTTGATCAAGAATCTTTGATCAAGAATGGCTACTACCTTCCACAAAGTTTAAAGAAGATTGATGCTCTTTTGTCAAGTATGGTGGTTGACAACTCAACACTGCAAATTCCAGAGATTTCCAAGCATTTTCCAACTACTATACTTTACTTTTTTAGTTTTTTAGTAAGGACATTTAGCCAAGGCAAGTCATTTTAAATCTTTAAGCTTTAAGCCATACAATTACCAAGGTTAAGAAAGAGTTTTTGGCTGCCTCCTGCAAACTGTCTTGCCATAGAGAACTGGAAATGGTTTTTCTCAATCACAGGTGTTATCATCTCATGAGATTTACTCTCCTTAGCACTCTATATGATGCTGTGTCATAACTATCCTAAAACAGAATCTCCAGCATTAGAAACACTGATGACTGGGATTATAAATGAATTATTTTGACAAAGTTATTTAAGTATCTGTTGGTTTGTATCAGAATGCAGTTAAAGACAACAGTAAGATAATCTATAGTAACAATAATAGGATGATTGGTTTGAGGGTTTGATAAGGAGACTACTAAAAATATATCCCATTTAAAAAACAAGAAAGTATAGAAAAAAATTTCTGTAAAAATAAAGTGCACCCTGTGATCTTCATTAAATGTCATTAATTTTTTTAAAAAGATGTTTCTTCATCTAATAGTTTACTAATTTATGTTTTTACTAGGAAATGTAAGAGCAGTGCTTTTCAAAATGAATACATTTTAATAGTTTATAAACTATAAATATTTAAGCCTTTGAAGATAAATTTAAAAAGCACTTCTTATATGTGCCCTTGAAGTTCTCCTTTGCCCACCTACAGTCTAAATGTTCTCTTTTCCCTGTTAGTCATTTTATTGAGCAAAGTGCAACTAAATAATTACCTAACTGTATTTATTAAGAAATTTATTAAGAAAAAAAGGTTATGTTATTCACTTGAAGTTACTGTTGTTTCACCATTGCTGTTACATTTCAACATAATGTGACATCCCAAATAAGACTATTTAAATGACCCAATTAACTATCCTTTATACAATACAGCGATTAAAAACTTTATTTTGTGTGACACATAATGTTAAAACTTCCTTTTAAATTATGCTGAGTACTATGTTCTCGGACTTGTACAGTTTTCAAATTGTCATATTAAAGATAAAGTATGTTAATTTAAAGTGACAGGAAGTGAATCATTCTTATGGGAGCAAGGGAAGGACATGAGCATGCACTGAACCTTTGTCCCTGAAGCATTTCTATGTATTTTGGAACATTAGTTAATTTAAAGCACATGCTGCTGAATCAGTACCTGCCAGAAATCCTGATCAGAAGATGAGAAAAAGAAAAAAAAATTGACATTGTTTGATTATAAGAACACATCCAAATCAAATACACACACATCACAAAATACTCTATAACATCTAAGGGACAAAATACCACCTGTAATAAAATCATTGAACATCTAGAAATAGGAAATAAGGAATATTTCACACATTATGTTCTAAATACCACAGAACAAGACAAAACAGAAAAATCTTAACTCAGTTCCCTACCTTTCCAAATTGAAACCTATAGAAAAGTTTCACAGAACTATAAAAAGAAAACATATGACTAATCACTTGCTTTTTTTAAAAGAAAAAGTAAAGTTAATATTTCAATTTTTTATGGGCAGTTAAAGCCTTTCTTTAAAAATCATTTTCTGCTAGGATATCTTATTATTTCATGATTATAATATTTTAAATAATTTTTTTTATTGAAGTAACTTTGCATTATACCATTTTATAGTTTTAGGTGTATATCATTACAAATCAGTATCTGTAATACTACTTTAAATTCACCACTACAAGTCTACTTCTATCCATTATATAATTGACCCCTTTCACCCAATTCACTCATGCCCTTTCCCCTTCCCTTCTGGTAATCACTAATTTGGTATTACAGTCAAAGTTTACTTTTGCTTTATTTATAATATGTTCATTTGTTTTCTTTCTCCATGTATCACATATGCATGAAATCATATGGTTTATGTCTTTCTCCATTTGACATGAATATAGCAGTTTTTAACTTCATGACAAATTTATTGTTTTACTATCCATGTTAACATATAGGCACCACACTCAGCTGAGTTCAGAGGATTAGTGGCTACGCTGAGGAGTCCAGAATGACTACTTAGAAAGACGTCTCCTATAAAATTATGTTGTTCTAAACAAAGTACTATCTACATTACTAATTAAGAGCCAGGCATAACGGATGCTGGTTTTTGAGGATGTAGTTTAGACCAGCTAATTTAGCTAGCTATCACTCCAAAATACCCTCAACTATCAAATGGTTTTAAAGATTTTTTTAAGTAAACCTCACTGACAAATAAAATTTGACCTCAATTCACCATACTTCTCAAACCATGCTTAGTAGCATGATAAAACTTCTTGACTGAAAAATATATGCTATTAGCAATTTATAAGCCTAAGACAAGGACTGAATGTCATAGAGTATTAAAGGACTTTACAGTACAGAGGTAAGATGGATCACTGTGAACAGAAAATAGCTCAAATATGGGAAATCAAAACAGCGGTCTCTCCTCAATTCATGAACTAGCTATTCAATCCAGGACAATTGCTCATGACAGAGAGAAGAAGAAGGAGATTTTATAGCTGATTTAACTGTGAAGGAATGAACCATGGAGAGAGCAACTATTCTGTAGTGTTTCATACAAATGAAGAAAGAATATAATATACAGGACAGCAGTTCCTCTCACAACTACAATTTGTAGTGCCAGATACTTTACCTATTATTTTGATTTTACTGAGAAGGCAACTGACACTCAGAGAGATTAAGCAGTTGCATGTTCAAGGTTACCCATCAAGAATGTGGTGGAGCCCATATATGACTATAGGATTGCCCTATAGCCATAGTCATGATCTTTTCATCCTGAGCTATTATACACTAAGAAGTATAGTAATCTTCTATACTTAGAGTATTATAAAAATAAAATATATTTTCATGCAAAGTATTTTTCATATTTTATTCCACTTATAATTATTCCTACTAATCATTTACATATAGCTGTCAAATACTAGATGCTCTTGAGAAAGTAGATATTTCCTTGGAAAACATTTCAGACACCAAAGTTAGTTTTTCTTAGGTGTTAAAGTATACAAAAGAACTAAAGTTGCAAATTTGCAAAAAAGACAGGAACATGTTTAAACGATAATTTAAAGACCTTTGGATAGGAAATATGGAAAATGAAAAAAAAATTGAGACTAAAAAATGAAACAGAAAATTGCAACAGGTGTCAAGGGATTTTCTGAAACGTTGAATCAGCACCTCACTAGAATTTCTATCTGCCCCTCTTCTAATTTACATTTTCTTGATCTGTAGTGCATTTTACACTTAGAAGATAGGTAATCCGTCACATAACAAACTATACATGTCAATAAGTAATACTAGCATACTTCACCTTATTCCAGATTCATATTTTATCCATAATAACCACAACTCAAAGCACTGAGCATTACATTATGAATTATTACCTACATTCTTGTGAGTAACATAAAGGAAAAAGAAATACATGTTAATTCTGTCTTCTAAATTGGAGAGACTCTACAGGATGTAATTACAAGTAATGAAAAAACTCAATCTGCAGGTGTTAGTAGGGGAAAAGGAATCCTGATAGGGAGGAAAGAATTAAAAATCTATTTTCTGAAAACAAACATGGTAGAATGACAATAATGGACAATTAACTTCAACAGGAAATTTGCTAATACTTGAAAATAGAGTATGAACTTGGCAGATTTTAGAAAAGAGATTACATCAAAAATCTGTGTGTTCTTTGCTTGGGAACAAGCTAGTTGCTGTAGCTTAATGATTTAAATCCTACTAGTCTTCACGTGAAACTACTGTTTCCCTGTTCTCTTTCAGAACCCATTCCTTCAGTAACATGAAGTAAACTTTCACATGCCTAACTTTCATACAAGTGATATTTTCAAACATTATACTCTGATTTCCCTAAGTCTTGCCTTTCCTACTCCAATTTCAGAATTTTATGGCTCAGTGCACAAATATTTGCAACTATGATCTGTCCAATATGCCTTCCAAATACAAAAGCACTGTCATTTTTGTCTCCACAGCAAAGTAGATACTCAAATACTTTGTTTTTATTGCATTTTATTTGTTATTTTATAAACATAAGTGGAAATCAGAAAAAAAAAGCAAATGTCACTAATGCTAAGAAAGGTAGAGTTCATAAATTTAAAACAAGTGAAACAATGGTGGGGCTTGATAGTCGTGACAAAAACTGCTTATTTTTAGCATTAAGTGGAGGGTTACTATTAAAAACAAAAGAACATGTATGCTCTTTATATATGTAGGGGTTATCATTAGAGATTTTTATATTTGGGATGTCTCGAGGAATGGAAATTCCCCTAATAAGATGTAATTTTGACGGTCAACCTACACATATTCAACTTCATCACGTTTTCAGGTTTACATATATACAATAGAGGAATTCTCATACTATTCCAGATCCATCGGTGAACAAAAAGAGTGATTTGCTAAATTGATTTTGCTATGTGATATTACTGGCTTTAATGAATTCTGTCCAAAGAATTTATGATTGACTAATTGATTTTTTCAAGTCAACAAACATTTACTGGTCACCTACTATGTGCCATGCCATCCAGGCATATGTCAGACATATAAGACATATAAGACAGGGCCTGACCTGCCAAGACTCTGAAATCAGACCCTGACATCAATGTCTGAAGTAACCTTTCACAGAATATGAAACTTTAATCATATATAAAGCAGAGATACCAAGGACAGGAGAGAAGATATAGCCGTTCCAAAACCAGAGCTAGAACTCTGAATCTAGATTTACTAACATCTAGTTCAATGCCCTTTCTTTCCGGTTATTCTTTCTCATAAAATATATGACTTTAAAATTAGGACACCTCAGATGAACACACTATGCCACCTGAATGGGAAAGGTTTTATGCAGGTATCCTTGGCTGAGTGCTCTCAAATCTTATATGAGTCCACTCATTCTTCCCACTTGTGCAAAAAGATGCTAGCACTTACGTCCTCACCTTACCAATATAGGGAGTTCTGTGTAATGATGCAGGACTGACACATTTTGCAAGATCACTTTCTACGAACCCTGACCTCTCTACCCACTAAGACACTTTTTTGTGTTCCTGCCTTTTCCAGCCACTCCATAATTTTCATTCTCATTTCATTCTCTTTAAGCTTTAGAGAGCGACTCCTGGCTCTTTCTTCTTTATGCTGTGCTTTCTTTCTCCTCCTTAAAATTGACCTTATACTTTTCTTTCTGCCCCTGTGTAATATTTTCTTTTTCCTTTTGAAGTATCCAACCTGAAAGGGAAAAACATGTTTAACTGACTGCTTTATGAGATAATGAAATTGTAAGTTTCATTTTCTATACCTAAGAATGATTTATTTTATGAGTTATTCAGGTATAAAGAATTTCAAATTTGGTATGGATTTCATAATAAAATACTAGCAAGGACTTCTATAATTGTCTAGTTTCGATTACTGATATCTGCTATAAAATTTGAGGAAGGTCAAATCAGATAGGTGATTTTTTTTTATTTGAATGTATATATTTTTATTGTTATTTATATCTTGTGTCTCTCTCCTATTTGGTTTCCCTATAGTCCTGTTATAAGTGAAACTATTCGATATTTTTCTCTTTCTTTCTGGCTTATTTCACTGAGTATGATCCCCTCTAATTCCATCCATGTCACTGCAAATTGCATGTGTTTATCAGATAGGTGATTTTTAAGAAATGCAAATATAATACTTGGGGCTTGTTAACCTTTATGGCTGGCTATTGAGTTAAAATTCAAATGTTAACATATACTGAATTAGCCCTTCAGTATATGTTAGTACCTCACATGAAAAAATACCAGTGATTGTACCTCACATGAAAAAATACAGAAATACCTGCTTGATTCCTTCTGTAAAAGCATCCGAAGGTACTTGTAAGTATTCTAAACTAAGCAACATGCTTTTTCCATTAAGTAAACAGGTAGTACGAAATTTCTCCCACGTAATTTCTCCCATGTAATTCTAGAGGAACTTTAAAATCTTTAATTAAACAACAGGATATATATGCTAAGTGTCATTGCTTTTCTCACCTTTCCATCAAAGCGTTTTATTATATACTGATCCAGGCCCAAATCTGTAAAAGAAAAAAAAAAAACATGTAGTCACTGATTATAATTCAAGTGAAACATATACAATGACAGCTCTCACTCCCCACCCCCCAATCATTCAAATATACTAGATGGTTTAGCTACCATATTATCCTCAGGTCATAGGAATGAAAACTTTGTTCCACTTTCAAACCCAAAGTGTCACTGTTAGAGGTACCAAGCTTCTAGCTTACATATAACACAGTCAGGTTCTGAGAGGAAAAAGAGGGTAAGAGTTCATGTGCAGATCTTTAACAGCAGAATCAAACTAGAGTTCTGCACCCTTCTCAGAATGTCACCCCTTTTCATTAATATCAACGTGCTGCATTAGCTCTAAATAAAGTGAGGGTTATTAAAGTTTAATCTTAAAGCATAGTAATATTTTGTGTCAAGTTAAAGAGATTTAAATACAAAAAGAAATTTTGCAAAACCTAAAATGTATCATCTTAATACTACTTTTTTTTTTTTAAGTATCAACTTTTTTTTTTTAAGATTTATTTTTTATTTATGCATACAAGCTGGGGTACAAGCCAGAGCTGTGGGGCGGCAAGAGGGTTCACCAGAGACAGAGCGGGTTCAGAACAGGCAGATCAGAAATACACTGCTGAGGGGAGCAGTGGGCGAGGCAGGAGAGGTCTGCCGCACCATGTGGGATTCTTCCCGGCCGGGCGTCGAACTAGCGTCGCTGCTGCCGACAGCTCCACAGCGCAGCATTTAACTGCTACGCCACCGGGGAGGCCCTTAATACTACTTTTTAAAGTTGGGTTAAATTATAAATATTTCCTTGAGAATAGCTAGTACTAAATTCTAAGGCACTGTGTAAGTAAATACGTTAAGTGCTCTTGAAAGCAGAGATTTTTTTATCTTTGACTATTGCTTTATCTCAAAACTTGGAACAGTGCTTGGTCAATAAATATCTATAAAGAGTAAGTATATTCCCGATCTTGAGTCACAATTAGTAAGAAAGACATATGTATATAATAATTAACATCAAGGGCGCATACAATTAGTGGGCACTGTGGGAATTTTTAGAGTAATCATTCACAATTATACTTAATTTTTCTTGCTTAATTCCTTAGTTCTTTTCTTTCAGTTCTTAATATATGTATGTTAGTTCAGGGCCTTTTCTAATTATACCTGTAACATAACAATGATTGGATTATTGCTGTTCCCAGAGGGGATTTTTACATTTCTGTTTCTGCACATTTGGTTACACGGTTTAAAATCTATCTCTTTATCTAAAATCTAGGGTTTGTTTTGTTTTGGTTTTGTCTTTTCCTTTGCTGTGTAAGGAATCTATTTTAAATATAACAACACAGATAGGTTAAAGGTAACAGCATAGAAAAAGATACATCATGAAAAACTAATCAGAACAGTGGTAGCAAACATCAGACCAGGTAGATTTCAGAGCAAAACACATTAACAATGATATAGAAAGAGGTTCAATTCACCAAGAAGGCAGACTAATCCTAAGTGTGTAAGCACCTAATAAGAGTGTTTCAAAATATTTGAAGCAAAATTAATAGAACTGAAAGGATGAATAAGTCCACAAAGTCAGAGATTAATGCCCTTCTTTCAATAAATGGCAGTGACAGTAAAAAAATCAGGAAGGCTATAAATGGAAGATAGAAGGCAGGCCAATGGTTGCCTAGGACTTACAAGGCAGAACTAAGTGGGAAGGAGGTATTACAAGCAGAGTGAAGAAACTGTTGGGGACGATGAATACATTCATTATGTTGACTGGGGGTGGTCTCATTAACGTAGTTACAGGTAAATCAAAACTCATCAAACACCTTAAATATGTCCTATGTATTCTATGTTAACTATACCTCAATAAAGCAGTCAAAGAGAAACAGTAGAAATTCACAGATAAGGTTGATAAATTTTACATTAATATTGGCAACTTCTATAAATTAAAAATTACCATAAACAAAGATAAAAGACAGATCACAGATTGGAAGACAATAACAATTTCTCTCCATAGCATTTCAATACAGAATATATAAAAATATTTATTAGTCAAAAAGAAATAAAACAGAAAAATGAACACAGAAGATAATGAATAGGCGACTCATAGAAATGGTAATAGCCAATAAAGTAGTAAAGACAGTAAGTCTCAATAGTTGCTAATGAATGCAAAGTAAAATCATAAAGACACAATAATTCATTCCCATCCATCTGCTAAAAACTTAAGCTGACAATACCAAATATTGGCAGGAACGAAGAGAGGATGCTCTCATACATTCTTGGAGAGAATGCAAATTTTAACTACTAGAAATCAATTTGGCAATGTCTAGCAAATTTGAAAGGAATGTATCCCATGGGTCAGCAAGTCCAGTTTCAGTTACAGTTGAAAATCATTTCTTGCAATTATGTGTCAGGAGACCTCTGGAATAATGCTCAGCACAGTATTGTTTAAAACAGTAAAACATTTGCATATTAGATTATTGTTCTCAAATATTCACTTTGCTTTCCTTGATTTCTGTGGAAAATCACTTGTTTTGGGGATTAGCCTATGAGCTTTTCCATTGCTTTGAACAATGGGATGTTACCACATAACATGGACTTCTGAGGTGGGCAGTTTTCATGCAGCTCTGCTGCACTATGAGGATATATCCTGGATAAACCTAAGAAGTCTAAGAAGGATGAAAAATAGAACACGCTTACAAATTAGTAAACAGAACTATAAAGTAGACGTGCCCTGGGAGAGATTAGCCAAAATATACCCATTCATATGTGTGTCCTTATCTCCTTAGGTGGAAAATAATTTTAGGCAATATTTTTAGTATTCTAATCTCTTTTAAGTAGTATGCACTTCATAAATCAAGGTTTCACATTCATTGCAAAGACTTAAGCTCCACATGATTGAGACATTTTGTAACAAAGAAGGGTTTTAGGAAATACTTGCAGAGCTGCTCACAAATGTTTGCTTGGTCTCCTGATATGGAATGAGACCCTTTTATCTGTCAAGAGAAGGGGATAAGGCCCTTTTTGCTGTCAAACACTGACCCTCCCTTGCCACACAACAGTGGATAATAAATTGTCATGGGTTTGTCAGGAAAACTTGGAAGAATCCATGAATGTATATCTTTTTTAGTTATATTAACACTTTTTCTTCCTTCTACTTTATGGTTTTGTTGTTTTTATAATATACCTGTGATTGCTTTTTAGTGTGTGTGTGTGTGTGTGTGTGTGTGTGTGTGTGTGTATGGGGTAGTTACAGTTGAAGGCTTTTGCACAAGATCCACTGGTTCTCTCGCCTTCATCATTTCTCAAATATAAAGTCCTAGGTAGAATCAATGTCCAAAGAGTCTTTATTGACATTCAGTGATGATTTGCCTCAGATTTTCTCACAGTGATGACAGTCACAGGCTTTTTCTTTGGTATAACTTCTTAGAGGCCAAGTGAGAGATTTCCTCTGACCAAGAAATTCTCTCCAGAGGTTATATTAAAAAATATCTTTCCTTAGTATGAAATCTTCAATGTTGACTATGGTAAGTACACCTCAAATGGCTTCCCCAAATCTCTCATACTCATAGGATTTCTCTCCAATATGAATACTCTGAAACTGGGTCAGGGATGAACTAAGGCTGAAGGCCTTTCCACATTCACAATATTCACAGGATTTCTTCCCTGGGTAACTCGTATTGATTAGAAAAGAGCTGCAACAAAGGTTGTCCAACCCTTTTATACTCAAAGGGTTTTTTTCTGGTGCGGATCCCATTATGTCAGGGAAAAAAAGGTAGATGAAGTCTTCCCACACACTCTGAACCAGTGCTTCTTATGGAGAACCCTTATGTGAGGAGAGAAAAAAACAGCAGTCACAAAAATCCACAGGCTTTGCACTCAAGATTTTCTCAAAAGCAGGAAATATTATTTTGGACAAAAGCAGCGCTGTCATAAGAGGCTTTCCCACATTCTTTGCATTCTGGAGGTTTCTTTCCAATGTGAAACAGATTTTTTGCTGTATTGGAAAACTCGGATTAAGTCACTACAGTTTAAATCCTTATGTGATGACTGAAGTCTGCTCTTTCGAGAAAGGGTTTCTCGCATTAAACGTGGTCACAGGGTTTCACTTCAGCATGAATATGCTGATGTCAAACACCACACCAGTGTTCATTAAACCCTTCCCCCATTCCTTCACTTTATAGATTCCTTCTGACATACACCAGGGTTGCTTTATCTGGTCCCTATGAATTCTGTTCTACTGAGACTCGTTCCTGTAATGTTCTTGAGTACAGAATGCCATCTATCCCACACCATTGTGTTCAGAGCTCATTGCCCCTGGGGAGACTCTCCTTGTGGACTCAAATGCCTTGTCAGTGCTTCTGATGACCCTCGTTCCCTGGCTCACCCAACAAGGAATGCCTGGAGACCCCCTGAGTTGATTGTCCAGGGCAGCTGAGAAGTGAAGGCTTCATGGTCTTTGTTGTGCTTTCTCATATAAGGGGAATTCAACACACAGAAGCTCTTACTGGGAGAAAGTCCTCCCATATTCAGTGCTCCTGTGTAGTTCCTTCCTCCCACTACCCCATATCAGGAAGAGAACTGGGGCTAGGCAAGCTCAGAGCTGACCAAGCAGTTTTTCCAACCTTCCCTGCAAGTGCATGTTTTCTCTAACACACAGGATCTGTAGCAATTCACAAATGAGGCCTGGCTTGTTTCCCTTCCAATGAACTTCTCTCTTCTCTGCTGTTTCAAGCTGTGGTCAGATTTACACTGAACCAGGATTCTCCTACATGATTCACATAGTAGTGTATGTGTACTGCCCCAATGGTGTTCCTGGTGGCTCAGCCAGCTGCAGAAACGTCTTCCTACACAGGCTCATACATTTCGGGGGACGGGGTGATGAGCCTTTTGGGTGGAAGGATCAGTCTTGGGAGTTCACATATGTGACATTCTTATAGAAACTCCCTGCACAGAGGTGCACCCTCACGCTCCATACCACGCCAACAAGCAGGGCCAGACCTCCTCCAGGTTTTCTTTGCTGTGGCTGGTGCTATATCTACTTTCTCAAGCACCACAGGCTCCCTCTGGCTCTTTTGGGCAAATCCACGTAAGCTAGAAACTGTAAGTCTCAGCAAGGACACAAGTGTAAAGTTCTCTAGCATCAAGGAGTTCCTACTTTTCCTGGAGGTAGTACATGAACACATCACCGAAGGTCACACAGCTGGTGTTAATTCATTAGTGCAGCCTCTGAGACCCACTCTAACACAGTGCATAATGCTCTCAAGGTCAGGCTGCCACCTGTGGGCTGGGGCGATGGTGTGTGGGCACAAGGTCCAGAGGACCACACAATAATAGATGACCGATAAACTATGGATAAATTAAATACTGGCATGTTTACACATATTCATACAAATAATATTCACAACTATGTAGCAGTGAAAAGAAAAAAACAAGTTATCAGTATCAATAAATTTACATTCACATGTGTACAAATATAAACATAATATTTAACATATTAAAAAAAGGGAAATATAGCAGCCAGAATAGGCTAAGTTATACTGCAGTAATAACTGTAAAATATAATTGTAAAATATAGGTGGCTTACAATGAAGGTTTATATGTTGCTCATGCTATATATCTATCACACACTGCCTCTGTCTATACGCCATACAGTACGTATCTGGAATCCAGGTTTATGGGGCAGCAGTCTCTATCCGGAACATAGGCGAGTTAAAAAGAACATAGCAAATCACAAACTGACTCTTAAAACTTTTGCTTGAATATAATGTATGTCATTTCTACTCAGATCTCATTTGTTCGATCTTAATGGCTAGGTTCAATGTCAGTGCTAGGGCATAAATATAATCATCCTCTAGAGAAGGGCAATGAATATATGTAAATGTTAGTTTTCAACACCACTTAATTTGATAAACACCAAATTAAGGACAGGGAGTATGTCTAAGAAGAAAGGAAGTGAAATGAGGTTTCAGTGAAATGCATGGGGTTTTTAGCTGTAACTGTTAAGTCTATTTCCAAAGTAATTTGAAATAAAGATGAGAATTAAACATGAATAAAAGCTAAAATTTGAGAAAACTGAGCAATAACTATTATAGTATTTAGTATTATTTTCTATATATTTGGGAAAAATTCTCAGTCCAAGTTAATATGTATATGTAAATTGGTTGTATTTCAGGGACTGAATATAAAGGAAGGAGAGGGAGATGAGGGGAAGGGAAAGGACTTCTCAGGTTGGCTTGCTTTCTTGTGCCTCTGTCATCACTGAGATACATCCTGGATAGCTCCTAGCACCTTATCTGCAGACCTCTGTGTCAAGAATTGGGGGCAGAGACCAATCTATATGTTTCTCATTATTTCATAAGAGGCTAGCAAATTTTTCCTGCAAATAGCCAGGTAGTAAATATTTTAGGCTATGTGGACCACATATAGTCTCTATTACAACTATTCAACTATGCTATTGCAACATGAAAGCTGCCATAGCCAATGCATAATAAATGAGTATGGCTATTTTCCAATAAGAATGTATTTATAGACAGTGAAATTTGAATTTCAGATGTGAAAAATAAAAATTCTTTTGATTTTTAAAAATTGAGGTAACATTGGTTTACAAAGTTGTTTTTATTTTAGAAGTACAGGACCTTCCCTTTCAGGTGTTGTCACCACACTGTAGCCATCAGCAAAAAAACACCACAGTCCATTGTACATCTCTGCATTGTTTCTGCCTTTCCTCCTCCTGCTGCTCCAGATAGTCTCAGTTCTATAGTCAGATTTCTAGGGTTAGTTCTTAGTTTGCCTTTATCTGACCCTCCACTCAGTTTCTCCATATTTCACATATAAGTGACACCATCCAGTATTTGTATTTCTCCTTCTGATTAATTTTGCCTAAGACAAACACCTCCAGCTCCATCTATGCTGCAGCGAATGGCAAGTGTTTATCTTTTCTAACAGTTGAGTAGTATTCCATTTAATACACACACACACACACACACACACACACACACACACACACACACACACCCCACATCTTCCTGATTCACTTCTTTATTTGGGCACTGAAGTTGTTTCCATATGTTGACCATTGAAGTATGGCTCCAGTGAATGTGGGAATGCATGTTTCCCTTCAAATTAGTGTTTTTGCATGCTTTGGGTAGCTACCTAGGAGTGGAAGTTCTGAGTGGTATGGTATATCACTTTTAATCTTTTGAGACACCTCATACTGTTTTCCCAGGGAACTGAACCAGTCTACACTTCCAACAGTGTAAGAGGGCTCCTTTTCCTCCACATCTTCACCAGCCCAAAGTGTCTCCTCAGAGAAGTCAGAAATAGACCTCATGGGGTTACCTCTAGGTTATCTTCTCGCCTTTAGCCTGCCTCAATATTCTTTCTCTGCTTTGAATTCTAGAAGTTTCATGTCTATATGTCTTGGTGTAGGTGTCTTTCTATTAGATGACCAGGTATTCTTTTAGCCTCATGGACTTGTATATTTAATTCTACTCCCAGTTTTGGGGAAGCTTTCCTCTATTTCTTTGAATAAGGTTTCCTCTATTTCTTTGAATAAGTTCTCTGTTCCTTTCTCTTTCTCTTCCCCTTCTAGAATACACATTAATTCTTATACTGACTTCCTTCCTGGAGTTGGATAACTCTTGAAGTGTTTCTTCATTTTATCCCTCTTACATCTCTTTCTCATTCACCTATATTCTTTTGCATTACCATCTTCAAGGTCACTGATTCTATGTTCCATTTGGTTCATTCTACTTCCACAGCACTCTCCAGAATTTTTTTAATTTTATTGATCTTATAATATCTTGCATCTGTTATTTTCTTATTTGAACCTTTAATTTTCTCTCATCAACTTTCTTAGGAAATAACTTTATTTCTAGGAAATACATTTGATTTTCTGAGTTTTCTTGCATATCTTTTATTTGTTTTTTTGTGTTTTCTTCCATTTCTTTGAATTTCTTTATCATGGCAATTTAGAACTCTGCATGTGAGAGGGAGAAAGATGTTCCATGTCTTTGTGATAGGAATCTGGAGATCTGTTCTCTCTGTGTGGTGAAATAGTCTCTTGAAGACTGAAGGTGCCATATGTTGTGTTTTTCTGTCTGCCCATTTTGTAGCTTTCCATTTTACCATTTTTTCAAGTGTCCTAAGGGTGCAGAACTTCCATTTTTCCAACAGATGGCACTGTGTATTTTTTTAAAGCTTTTCCTAGCTTGATGTTTCAGTACACTGTGTCAGGGAGAACTGATCTGCAGCTGCTCAGTCTGGGGGCAGGGAAGGACCTGAAGGGGCTTGAGTCAGTGATAATATAATGTATGTGGGTGATTCATGTTTAGGGTACCACTGACAGCTCTCCTCTCTGGGTTTCCAGACCCTTAACTCTACTTTATGTAGGCTGCACTGTTGGTGCTGCTTTCCAGGATCTGCACCACATCCCACGGAGCTGCTAGAGAAGAAGCACAATTCTATACACTGTCCTCTTCACTGGGGGCCTGGCCCATCTGGGACCCCCCCAGTTCCTCTACATGTATCTTCACTCAGTTAAGGGTGTACCTCCACGTTAGCCAACTCTCCTCTTCCCTCAGTTACCGAATACAGGAACACAACTCCAAGATTTGTACTATAGGCTCCTGCTCTAGTTGCAGTCATTAGGCACCTTTATTCATGTTGACACACATTCCTAATTACTCATCTGATATATAATTTCTTGTTGAAATTGAACATTCAATAATAAAGATACTATAATGTAATAATTCTAGCAATCAAATTCTCAGGAGTGTTGCCCAGGATTTGATGCTATAAATCATTTCCTTAAATGCTAGAGTGAAAAAGGATGAAAGAACAAAACAAAAAACTCAGTGCTCCTAGGCCCTGCATATTGGCTCTGAGCTGGAGTCCTCCTTTGATATTTAGCTAGATCACTGTAACTTTCACCTTATTCTTGCACAGAGCACAAAGATCAACAAGAGATACAAGCCCACTTCAGTCTTTTCCAAGCATGTGTCTGGCTCTGCACATTATACTCTGATTCCTGGGTATATGCAGTGCCTTTTCAAAGCTTTTATTCCCTGAAATTTTTGCTCATTCTCCTCCAACCTTGGCTTTTCATTTTGCTGCTGTCCCATCTGCCTTCTCTTAGCCTGGTGGTTATTGCTAACATATGTCTGCAAATTTCTCCAGTAGATGACACCTGGGAAGCCACATATGTCTGCAAATATCTTCAGTAAATGATACCTGGGAAGTATCTAATGTATTGTTTATCTAATGTTATTCAAATTTAGATGTATTCTCTAGAAACTATTCTCTAAATTGCCAGATTGAGCTAAGTGCCCCCCTTTATTTATATTGCCACAGCATTTTCTGTTCTTTAACAAATTGCCCGAAATTACCTGTTACTGCCACTGTCTCCCTCAGTAAAAAGTAACTTGATCACACTTACAAGTGTAATACATTGCTCTCAGAAAAATTCTCATTATAGGAAACGAATTTCAGCTGGAAAGGTACAACTTCATCAACTTTCTTCCCTAGTTAAGGACTGCCACATTAGATTGTAGGCGCCACTGTACTTTTAAAGCCTAGCATATTGCCTGACAATCAATAGCGACATGTTGAATAAAATTATTACATGTATCTATAAAGTTTAGGCAATACATAGAAAGAAACAAAGTGGAATATAACAAAATAAATATCACAATCTTATTTTTCTCTCTAGCTACTTACGTTCTGGTTGTTTTTCATTGGGTGTTATGGATCTCACAAAATCTTGGGGAGTCATAAACACTTCAGATTCACCAGGCTCATTGATTACTTTCAAGGTGGCAAAATACCGGAAGATTTTGTCTGGTGTGGAATATGCTCGAATCCTATTCTCATATTCCATCACCTAAAACGAGAAATTCAGAGTGTTACTATACTGGGAAATGTGCATTTACATGTATCTTTTTATTTTGTGGGAAATTTTATTTTATTCCTTTTTCCTTTAACTGAGATTTTTAATATAAGAAATAAACTTGAATTTCAAATACTGTTAAACCTTTCTTCAATGCATCATTCATATTTGAGAAAACACTCATTTAAGTTTTGCTTAGAGCTTTTCAAAGAATTTTCCATTTCCTTTATCATTGAAAGCTAGCAAAATTGAAAAACATCACAAGAATTCAAAAGGCTTCAATAATGGGGTATATTGCCATACACACACACACACACACACACACACACACACACATATATATGTTAGCTTATAGGTTATTAAATACCGAAAGAAAAGAAAATATCTGAAAATCAAGTAAAAAGAGATTCCTTAGTAAATTTTATGGATCTTCAGTAAAAAGTAAGACAAAAATATGACTTTTCCCCCTTTCTCCCTTACTACTATAATAGTAACAACAAAAAAGTTAATGGACACAAAAGACACCAGAAATCAACTCACACATATATGGCCATTTAAATCACAACAAAGGAACAAAGAATATACATTGCTAAAAGAATAGTCTGTTTAATAAACGATGCTAGGAAAATTGGATATCCAGAAGCAAAAGAATGAAATTGGAAACAAATCTTATACCATATGTAAAAGTCAACTCAAAATGAATTACAGAGTTTGAATGTAAGACCTGAAACCATAAAACTTCCATTAAAAAAAATGGAATGGCAAGCTATTTAACATTTTGACAACAAGTCTTTACTTTTTGGCACTGACACCAGAAACAAAGAAAACAAAAGCAAAAACAAACAACAAGATTACATAAAATAAAAAAGGTTCTGTACATCAAGGGAAACCATCAACAAAATGAAAAGGCAGTCTATGGAATGGAGGAAAATGTTTGCAAGGGGTTAACATTTAAATATATAAAGAATTAATAGGATTCAACAACAACAAAAACAAACAATCCAATGCAAAACATGGACAGAGCATATGTATTAGACATTTTTGCAATAGAATCACAGAAATGGTCAGCGAATACATGAAATAGTGCTCAACATCAGGAATCATCAGGGAGAAGCAAATCAAACCACAAGAAATCATCTCCATCTGTTAAAATGGCTGTCATAAGAGACAAGAGATAATTACTGTAGGTAATATGTAGAGAAAAGGGAATTCTCTGCACTGTTAGTGGGAATGTATATTGGTATAGTCACTATGGAAAACAGTATGGAGGTTTCTCAAATTACTAAAAATAGAATTAATACATGATCCAGCAATTCCACTTCTGGAAACATGCCCAAAAGAATGGAAAGTTAGGTCTAGAAGAGATATTTTTGTATCTACGTCATAGCAGCTTTATTCACGATAGTTAAAATGTGGAAGCAACCCAAGTATCCATCCCCAGATGGATGGATGAGCAAAATGTGGGAAACACATGCAACTGAGTATTATTCAGCCCTTAAAAGGAAGGAAATTCTGACAAATGTTAGAATATGATGAGCCTTAATTTATATTTAGGTGCAACAAACAGGTCACAAACATGCAAATACTATATGATTTCACTTGTATTAGTTATTTTAGAGTATTCAAAATCATAGAAACAGAAAGTAGAACTGTGGTTGCCAGGGAGGGGACGAAGGGGGTAATATGATTATGTTTAATGAGTAAAAGACATGCAGTTTTATAAGATGAAAGAATTACAAAGATGGTGGTGATAAGTGTACCATATTATGCATATATTAAATACTACTGAACTGCATACTTAAAAATGGCAAGGAGTTAAGTTTTATCTATAAGCATTTTACCACTAAGAAAAAGAAATGAGAAACCCTGAGAAAGAAGAGCTTGAAATAATATAACAAAATATATAAGAATAGTTAAAAGATATCTAAGACAGTTTGTCAGCATCCAAACTACATATAACAGAAGTTCCAAAAGAAAAGGTATGAGAGTAAAGTAATACTGAAGCAATGTGGGAGAATTTTTCAGATCTGCAGACTTAAAGTTTTAGAAGTGATAATAAAATAAAAAATAGAAATAAATTTTAAAATTAATAAAATGAAAGAAGCAATCAAAAACTAACAATAACAACATGACATGAAATAAGTGCTATGATTATTCTCTTTTTAAAAGAGTTCTTTTTTTTTTTTAATTAAAATAGAACACACAAAACAACCAGACCATGTAAGGGACTAATGAATAGTAAATTCATGAATCAGTCTACTTTGAAGAGTAAGAGAGTAAATGGGATTGACAGGAGTATACAGCAATATACTTTTATATTCATTTCATTTTTTTTTTAAAGAAACAAACAGAAAAATGTTAAAACTTGTCAAAAATGAGTGGTGGGTACATCAACGTTTAGTATGGAGATACCTAACCTTTTCTCTGAGTATTTGAAGCATTACATAAAAATTAAGAGCACATAATAGAACAAAAGCAAAAGTATATATGAAAAGTGAAGATGTTTAGTATGTAGATGCTGAAGAAGTTTAGAAATGCAGGGAAAGAAATACAAATTATTTCAGACATAGATTGAAAACCTACTAGAGCTACGGAGGTTACCAATTTGGTAAATTACACTAACACCTTTACTTTCTTCTGTAAAAATGAGATATGAACATATGTTGAACAGAAAACAACAGTAGAAAATGAAAAGTTCAAAAATAAACTGGATTATTTTAGATCTACTTATAAAAAGGCAAGTTTGACTATAAATGAAACTGGCAAAAGCAAAGTGAATTTGTACTTTCTTCAAATTCACTCAGGGTGAAAGAATAAATACATTATGATGAAAACACTGGGGTAGTTGACAGTTTATGGTACTTAACCTTTGTTCAAATTCACCTCAATTACGAAATGGACTTGGTAAACAAGAGGATATATTTAATGACGTCATCCAAATGAACAGAGTAGCCAAATTTCCTCAAAGTTAATTATCTTGCAAATGTGTACCACACACACAATATAGCAGTAACTGAAACTATTTTGTTGCATTGATTTAGTTGTATTTTAGCAAATAACAGCAATTCCCTGAATTTTAACCTTTTGATTTTCTATCACTCATGTCTGCTTAATTCAAATATCCAATATCATAGGCATTATTGTAACTGAACTGAAACTTTTCTGAGGTAGAGCTACATAACAGCAGGTTATGTTAAAAGATACAAAGTGTTGACAGTCATTAGAAGTTTATGCTGTCTTCAAAACTGATTGTTTTCTGAAAATATTTCTGTATTTCCCAGGAGATTTTATTCTGTCTTTATAATTGGTATCATGAATCAGTAATACAAAGACTCAATTTAACATATAACATTCAGCATCTGAAAGATTTGGAAAGCCAGAATCACCTTAGGTAGCTGAATTAAAAGAATGAAGACAGAACATGCTAATCTTGGTTACCAATCCTAGATTCTTCTCATATCCATGTCACAAAAGTACATTTGCCTTAGAACATGATGGAAGAGGGCAAAGATGTGAATAACATCAAAGAGACTAGGAACCATTTGAAATATATGATAAAAAAAGACTCAATTGCATTATTTTACTTTAGGATTAAAGTAGATTTGATTTATAACAGTGTGTTCCATACTTTTCTGTCTCTAAATCCAGAACGTTTCTTCTTCTTCTCTTCTGGGTAAGATTCAACACAAAGACCTGCAGCCTTTTTTTCTTGGTCACAAATTTCCCCTTCATCTTTTTTCTTTCCTCTATCACCAACCTCAGTCTTTAGGTTGTTTACAGATGGTGGAGATTCTGCATAGGCCCTGTATATGCAAAAATATAAAAACAAGGAAATCTGTATTCATAAAGAAGATTCATCATCTTGACCAAATAAAGATTTTTCAGATACAGTTTAGCAGAAGCAAAGGTTATGAAATTTGAAAAGGTTCGACATGAAGAAGTTCTTCAAAAAACTCAGAACTGTATTGTGAAAGAGAAATCCCTTTTGGTTATATATCCAGAAGAACTGAAATCAAGGTCTCAAAGAAATGTGTTCACTTTTACTAATAGCAGCATTGGTCACAAGAGCTAAAACAAGGAAGTAATCCAAATGTTCACTGATAGATGAGTGGATAAAGAAAATGTGGAATTTACACTCAATAGAAAAATATTCAGCATTAAAAATAAAGAATGATACCAAAAGCACAAGCAACAAGAGCAAAAAAGAAAAGCAAGATTATGTCAAACTAAAAAGCTTCAGCAGGGCAAAGGCAAAAAACAATAAAATGAGAAGAAAACCTATGGAATGGGAAAAATATTGTAAACCATATGTTTAACAAAGAGTTAATATTCAAAAATATAAGAGGAATGTCTTTAACTCATTAGTAAAAAACAATCTGACTTAAAAATGGGTAAAAGAATTGAATAGAGGGGCCTCCTTGGTGGCACAGCGGCTGGGCGCTATGCTGTGTAGCTGTTGGCAGCAGCGATGCGAGTTCGATGCCTGGCCAGGGAGATTCCCACATGGCATGGTAGAACTCTCCTGCCTTGCCCGCTGCTCCCCTCAGCAGTGTATTTCTGTCGATCTGCTCCTTACTCTGACTCTGGTGGACCCTCTCACTGCCCCACGCCTCTGGCCTGTACCCCAGCTTGTATGCATAAATAAATAAATCTTTAAAAAAAAGAAGAATTGAATAGACATTTCTCCAATAAAGGGATGTAAATGGTCAAGAGGTATTAAAAAAGGTGTCACACATCAATAATCATCAGGGAAGTACAAACCAAAATTTCACTATCACCCCACACCTAATAGAATGACCTTCATGAAAAAAAAAAATCAGAAAAGATAACAAGTATAGATGATGGAGTAAAGGGATTGCCGGTACACTGCAGGAGGGAATGTAAATTGGTGCCATCACTATATAGACAGTATGGAGGATCTTCAAATAGCTAAAAATGAAACTATCATATAACGCAGAAATCCCACTTCTAGGTATATGTCCAAAAGAACTGAAATTAGGATCTCAAAGATATATCTATGTTCTCGTGTTTATGCAAAACATTTACAACAGCCCAGACACAGAAGTAACCTTAATGACTACATACACACACATACACACATATGGGTATTATGCATATGTGCATATATTATTCAACCTTAAAAAAGAAGCCAATTGCAAAATATGGATGAACCTAGAGGACATTATGCTAAATAAAATAAGCCAGACACAGAAGGATAAATACTGCATCATACTACTGGTATGGTGAATAAAAAACAGTAAAACTATTTCAGGTTGCCTGAAATAGTGGTTTGCTACTAACTGGTAACAGGTATGAAGGGCCATCATAAGTTGACAGCAATGTTCCATCTCTTGATCTGGGGTAATTAACACAATCATATATATTTGTCAAAAGTCATCAAACTGTGTATTTATGATGGGTCTACTTTATTTTACATATATTATTCAGTACAGGTGATATAAAACAAGAAAAAATATACAGCCATTTTGAGGGAGTCAAATATAATGATAGCAGCTTTAAGACAGGATTAAGTAGGCTGAAAATTAAAAAAAAAAAAGCAGTGTCAAGAGTCAGAAAAATATTATCTACCTATTTTAAGAAATGAGAAGATCAGGATTCACTATTTTTTCTCTTCCTCCAAGGTAAATTTAAATAACTAGTAAAAAAAGTTATTTGACACAAAAGAATTTGATATTCATTAAATTCACAGTCACCAAATTTTGAAGTTTCAGAAACTTCTAAAACTACTACTGCCATCCTACACCATTATTAAAATTTTTCAGCGGGGGAGATGGGCAGATCTTCGAAGCAGAATATGGTTGAGCCAAGAACAACATGACATTAGGGGCACGGTTAGTGCACAACAAAAAATCTGCATTTAATATCACATAGCATTTTGAGTGAACTAGCAACACTTGAGTTCCTCACAATAGCAACAGGAGGTAACTATGAAATTATTACAACAGTACAGTATACACTGCAGCTAATTTTATGCAGTTATGATTTATACTACATCTTTACATTTGTTTGTTTCTCTTGACTGTGAAAGGTGCTATGTATGGTCTATCTTTGCATGCATAACTTCTGATAAATTTTAACTTTTTATAATAGATATCTATATATTTTATCTAGTAAATGATAAAAACAGACTATACATATATTCTATGCATTCATGACATACCTTTTTTTTCCGTTTTTTTTTTTTTAATATTTCCAGCTATTTGATCATCTGCAAGGTTCTTTTGTTTTGTTTTTTAATTTTATTGAACTACCATTGGTTTCCATTGTTGTTAGTATTCTGTAAGTATAGGATCTCTTCTCCCCAGGATAGTGGGAATGTAGACTGGTTCAACCTCTATGAAAAAGTATGGGGGTTTCTCAAAAGACTAAAAAATGGATCTGCCATACAACCCAGTAATTCTACTCCTAAGTATCCACCAGGAGAATACAAAAACACTAATTCATAAGGACACTTGCAGTCCCATGTTTACTGCAGCACTATTTACAAAAGCCAAGCTATACAAACAACCCAAGTTCTCAAAAACAGATGAGTGGCTCAAGAAGATATAGCATATTATGCAATGGAATACTACTCAGAGATCAAAGAAGATAAACTCATGCTATTTGAGGGAACATGGATGGAGCTGAAAGGGATTATACTAAGTGAAACAAGGAAAAAGACAAATACTGCTGGTGTCAGCTGTATGTGGAATACAGCAAAATCAAAGGGTCAGATAAAGTCAAACTTAAAAACCAATCCTTAAAAGCTGACTGTAGAAGTGAGGCATCCAGAGGGGGAATCCTGGCCACAGAGTTATGGAAGTAGCTCCACAAAAGCTTGGACCTGATTCCTAGGGTCAAGTTACCACAGACCTGTTTTTTATGCCAATATTCTGGAAGTCTCAATAGATTGTCTTGCTTCCCTTACAGGGCACTCTCCCTCAGGAATGTGCCCACGAAGGCCCTAGAGTCATTTGGGCCTCCTCAGCAACCTGCCGGTTTCCTATAAGGCTGTCTGTAGTCTTTTTCTTCCTTGTGGCCTGTGAAACCAGTTTATAATAAACTCTCACAAGAACATTAAAAGAGAGAAATTTTGATGCAAAGTTAAGTCAGAAGTCAACTGCTTTCAGATAACAGACACAACTGGAAAAACAAAAGTACATGCAGGAACAAAATGCTCAGGTAACACACCTCTTCCACAAGAGACCAGTGCTTGCAGTTACTGCAGATGCTCCCAGGAAAGCCACTATCATTAGTCGTCTCCTGGTCTGTGGAGGCTGTGATCCTGTATGGTACCATCGAAAGTGCACAGCCAATTCAGCCAGTGTAGTAAGTGACTTAAGACGAAACATCCTGTGGACAAAAGTAGAAATATTAATCCCAATGATGATGGTGGTAGTGATGATGTTTAATCGTATCAATATCACCAACACTGAGTACGTGCTCAATGGCAGATAGTATTCTAAACACTTTGCATATATATTATCCCATTTAATCCTCAGAGAAAACATGTGGGCAAAGTATTACTTATAAACCTGATATATCAGTCAAGGTACAAAGACAAGAAATCACATGGTAATCTGAACAAGGAAAGTTTAATGTAAAGTATTAATTACAACAGGGGACTAAGTACTAGAAGGTAAAGATACAGCAGCTATAGGGAACAAACACTATTTCCAGGGCACCAAGAAAGGAATAAATCTTTCCTTACAAGGGCCACTCCTACCAGTCCTGAAATCAATACTTTATGGAGGACACAGACATGGGTATCTGACAAACTTACTAAAGTGCCATGCTAACAGAACTCACTGTAAAGCCATTGATAAGGAGAAAATATTCCAAAGGAGCTTGTTGAGAAGATGCCAGTGGGGCAGAAAACCACAGTATGGAACACAGTGGGAAACTGCAAGTGGGAGTACTGCCCCCCAAACTCCTAGGAGTTGAGGGTCACTGGTTATCTCAGATGCTGCTGGTCACTGTATGCCAGAGAAGCAAGCAGCAAAAGCACACTAGAATCTGTAAGAAACACCCCTTTCTTTTCCAGTCTCCCTCTTATTTCCCTGCTGACAAAGTATAACAATAGATGCAAAGTAGGAATTTCTAGCATCACAAACATGACAAGGAAAGATGCATTTAAAATTGAAAAGCAACAGATTGATAACTAACACACTCATTTTTCAGATTTGGAAATGGAGATTCAGTGACTTGCTCAAAAATATGCAGCAGGTCTCCCTGGTGGCGCAACGGGTTAAGTCACAGGACTATGTGGTGGCGCAACGGGTTAAGTCACAGGAATATGAAGCTATCAGCAGCCACTGCAACATAAGTTCGATACCCAGACAGGGAGCTTCCCACATGGTGCAGACCTCTCCTGTCTTGCCCGCTGCCCCCCTCAGCAGTGTACTTCAGTCGATCTTCCTGTTCTGCTCCCCCCCACTCTGTCTCTGGTGAATCCTCTCATTTCCCCCCGCCCCCGCCCCCATGCCCATACACCCCAGCTTGTATGCATAAATAAATAAAACTTTAAAAAAAAACAGAATATGCAGCAAAAGAAACTGCACTGATAGAGGACTGACTTCAGAACCCATTTTCAAACTAGGACATTTTGCTGTCCCCTACCTTGTAATACTGATACTGTTTCTGTTAAGGTAACAAATTTTAATGAAGCGGTTCTTACAACAAGGCCATTGAAAGCCCTCCTCCTCACCAGATTCTTTGGGTTAAGATTTATTAATCACCTGTTCCTTTAACTTTTATTTTATATCACAAACATCTATATTTGGTTACATTGCTTTTCAATAAATATCAATAAATATCAATAAATATCAATCTTTTCAATAACTATCGCATATCCTAGTCAACAGGCAAATACTACTTTCCAACTTTTTTCCTTCACCACTGATTTAATCTCATTTCCCAAAATACATATCAAAAGCTGTATCTATTCATCTTTAGTGCAATTTTTATAGATGCCATACTGCACATACTCCCCGTTACAGTTGCCTTCCCCCCACCACCCTGCAAAAGTATACGTCTAAGAAATAGATTTGATGAGAACTGTAATAAGGTAAGTTGGTATTTCTAGCCCGAAATGTCAAGGAAGGTAACTGAAAGATAAATCTGTTACCAAAGAAAATCATTATTTAACCAACAAAAATGAGAACACATTTAAAAAAAAAACTGTAATAGGATTTAGCTGCTGAGTTTCTATATCTATTATTTTACAATTACTTGGTTTAAGTAATTAACCAAAAGCTAAATTATTATTATTATTATTTATATATATATATTTTTATTGCTATTTATGTCTTTTACATTTTGTATTCCCCTTGGGTAGCCCACCACCAACTCACCCGCAATCCATCTCCATGGTCCCCTGTGCTCTTCTCTATTCCATCCTGTGCCCTTTTCCTTCCCTCCCTCACTCCCCCCACCACTGAGTATCTCTCTCCCACCTGGCCTCCCTATAGTCCTGTTATAAGTGAAACCATTCGATATTTTTCTTTTTCTTTCTGGCTTATTTCACTGAGTATGATTCCCTCTAATTCCATCCATGTCGCTGCAAATTGCATGTGTTTATCTTCTTTCCATGATGAATAGTACTCCATTGTGTATATGTACCACATCTTCTGGATCCAATCATCTATTTTTGGACAT
>PVIJ01014594.1:0-39982 GCA_004024925.1 Scalopus aquaticus
CCTCCGACCTCACCGCAGTTTCTAACCTTGTATTCAGTGGCTCTCAGGGGGAGCTGGTCCGCCCATCTCTCCTCTCTGCTCCTCCTTTGTGTGGGATTAGATGTCCCCTCTCTTCTCTTTACTCCGACTCTTCAGTTTATTTATAAGTCCAAAGCACCCCCAGGGTCGATTGTATTGCGTAGGGTATCCGGTTCTCGTCAAGACAGCTCTCAAAGCTAGGGATATTTTTCTCCAAGAATCAATTTTTTGTAGGAGAGCCTGATCCTAGCGTCTGTTTGCCGCCATGTTTTGGGAGCGTGTATATAGTCTTTGTTTTTGTTGACTGTGTGAGTTCTTTGTAGATCTTTGTGACAGTCCCTTATCAGTAGTATGGAGTGCAAAAATTTTCTCCCAGTCAGTAGGGTATCTCTTTGTTTTGGTTAATGTCTCTTTTTCTGTACAGTTTGATGTAATTCCAACTGTTTATATTTCCCTTCACTTTCTTTGCTTTGGGTGATGAGTCTTTAAAGATGTTGCAGAGATGTATGTCATGTAGCATTTTACCAATATTTTCTCCTATATATTTTATGGTTTCAATTTTTATGTTCAATTCTTTTATGCATTTTGACTTGATTTTTGTGTATGATGTGAGGTAGTGGTCTTGTTTCTTTTTTTTTGCTGATGGTGGACCCATTTTACCAGCACCATTTGTCGAACAAACTGTCCTTTGTTATTGCATATTCTTTGCTCCTTTGTCAAAGATTAATTATCCATGTGTGTGGTGTTATTTCTGGGCTTTCTATTCAGTTCCATTGATCTGTGTGTCTGGTTTTGTTGTTCGGATTTGGGAAGTTCTCTTCAATTATTTTCTTGAATAGTTTTCAATTCCTTGGTTTTTCTCCTCACCTTCTGGGATAACAATAACTCTTATATTTCCTTTCCTCATGGTGTCAGATTGTTCTCAAAGTGTTTTTTCATTCTTTTTCCTTCACGCTTCTCTTTCTTTTACTGTTTTGGTTCTTTTTATATCTGCATCTTTGAGAGTACTGTTTCATTCTTTTGTTTCATCAATTCTGTGTTTGTTGCTTTATTCTAAGTTCTTTAGCTTCTCCACTAATCTTTTAATCTTCTGGGTTTCCTTAATTTCCTTCTTTAGGGACTCAATTTCATTCTTCACATCATTAATTACATTTCTCTTGTCCTTCATTTCCTTTTCTTTTTCTGTATGTTTTTTAATCATAACTATTTTAAATTTCTTATCTGGCAGGCTGAAGTTCTTCCATGTCATTGTTGCTTGGTTCTGGTGACTGATTTTCTTTTTGTGGTGTGTCCTTCCCCTGAGGGCTTGTTGGGTGATTTGTATTTTTCCTTCTCTTTGTTGCTTCTTTTCTAATTTGTACTATGCATTGGGCCACTGTGCTGCTGGTACTGGTGAGCATCTTTGGAATAGTTCTTCTGATATGTAGGGAACTGGTGGCCAGACTGAGTCTGGTACTGTTATGCCAGACTCCACAAGGGTAGTGATGCTGTGGAAATGTTGATGGGCACTGTCCCTGAAGTTTCCCTCCCACTGTATTTACTCAGTTCCAGGAAAGGGTGGTGGGGGGCTTCTGGCTATAGCACTGCAGCCGCACCTTCCCCGTGACCAAAGATCCCCCTGTTGGCAGGCCACAGACACCCCCCCCACCCCGATAGTGGGCAGAACCTGGGCTGTTCCCAGATGGGATGTGGGGCTATAATTGCCCCACTTAGTTCCTGCTTTCTGCTCACCTCTATCTGCTGGACCTTTGCTCTGTCCTTTAAGCTGCAGGAGGGGGCTTCCAGCTATGGTGCCCAGCCATACTTGCCCTGCATCCTTAGGTCCCTCTGATGACAGTCAGATCCTAGGTCATTTCCTTTCCATTCCCAGATGGAGTGCGGGGCCTAACTGCCCCACTCACTGCCTGCTTTCAGCTCACCTCTTTCTGCAGGACCTTTGCTCTGTCCTTTCAGTTGTAGGAGGGAATGGTGGGGGGCTTCTGTGGTGGGGTGCCATCTTGGGGTCAAATCAAACATCTTTCATCCACAGCTGAGAATATTGTACTCTCTCAAGGAATTCCACTCTCACTGGAAACACTGTTATTGCTATGTTGGCCTTACTCTCCTGTCAAGCGCCTCCAGTGTCCTCAGCTCAGACTTATTGGACTTATTTTCCTGACCCTCCCTTGCTTCACCCCACACCGTGGGGATGACAAAATTTGAAAGTATTTACTAATAATCCTGACTTAATGGGAGGAGTTTCTGATGCGCTGGTTTTACATAAAACTTCTAGATACACCGATTATATTGGATTTTCAGATGAGGCACCCATCTGTTTTACCACAAGCAATTATATTCCTCCTGGGTGCCTCCCACTTAGTTATAGATATTTGTTGACAGATTCCCCACAGGCAGGTATTCGCCTTTCCACCAGTGTTGTGGAACGCAGAGAAGTGTGGTTTTTAAAATTTCACATGATTGGCTATCCACAGGTTGATAAAAACATCATTAACGTGTCCAAGCCTCCATTAGTTGATGTCTGTGAAACATTAATTCCTCAGCCAGACATTTATTGGGAAAATTTAAACCCCTTACACGCTTATCCTAAATGGATCGAGTGTGCATTTACAAATAAGGCTCTTACATTTGAACCTGAGGGCTCTCATATTACCATTACTGATTTCTCTGCATCTTCCCCTTATGCCAATTATAAGCCTATATTAAAAGACAATGTGGGAAAATATAGTTACCCTTTTGTGTTAACTGATATTAATAATAAGTTTCCTTTAACATGATGGTTTACTCCTGGATGGGTGACACCTATATATCAAAGCTCTTCGCCCACCGTCGTTGTTACTTCTTATCCTGATTTGTTTCGCTTATTAGCGGCCACTAACACTGTTTGGTTCCAGCGCCCTGATGTTGCTAAACCACAATCTATTTACCTAAGAGCTTGTGTCAACACTCCTCATGCTATTTTGATAGGAAATCATAATGTTTTAAAAATAGTAGAGTATGAATCATGTTATAAAGTTACTTGTTCTGATTGTTTGTTAACAAATTGTATTAACACCTCCTTACCTGTAAACTATACTACTTTTATGATTGTACATCAACCTTCCTTTGTAATGCTTCCTGTCACACTTAAAGAAGATTGGTATGATGATGAAGGAACTCAAATTTTGGTTCAGTTACATGAGCTGATGCATCCTAAATGCTTTGTTGCCTCCCTGATTTTAGGAATAACAGCTCTTATTACTTTGATTGCCTCACTTACTGTATCCTCAATGGCTTTAATTCATGAGGTTCATACTGCAGAACATGTTAACAATTTATATCATAATGTTTCCTTGGCCCTAGCCCTACAAGAAAAAATTGACAAAAAGATCGAAACCAGACTTGATGCTTTGGAAGATGCCATCATATATATAGGTAATCAAATTCAGAACATTAAAACCCAGATGACTGCTAGATGTCGTGTTAAATATAAATGGATTTGTATCACCCCTTTCCCTCATAATACTTCAGAACCTTGGTATAAAGTAAAACATCATTTACTTGGCGTTTGGAATAATACCAACCTGGCTCCTGACTTAAATAATTTACAAAATGAAATTCGACAAATAAGCATATCCAAATTGTCCTCTACACCCTTGGAACAAATAGCTAATGAGATATATCAAGGCATTAAACAAACAGCTCATTCTCACAATTGGATTTCTTGGGTTATTGATGCTGGCATAATTCTTATTTGTTCAATTGGCTTTTTACTCATTTTGCCGTTAATTATTTGATCACTCTCTGCCTCCATTTCTATTCTGAGTGTACAAATGGGGTACCTTCAATTAAAAAACAGAAAAGGGGGAAATGCCACGCCCTGGCTCGCCCAAGTTGCCTGAAGGCACAGAATGGAGCTAGGACCTTCAAGGAAGAGTTCCTTAGGTAGCCAAGAGGCGACATCTCTTCCCGTAACTACTTTAACTCACAAATATTTTCTAAGTTAGGTGTCGCGCGCTTCCCGCCAGCAGGAACACACGCGGCACACACACTTCTTTTGTCTGGTGGCTTCTTTTTTCTTTATTGCGCACACAGCTCAAACTTATACAGAATTATGACCAATAGCATAAAAGGGGAAGCACACAATGACCATCAGTTGCTTGTTCTCGTGCACACTATTGCGCACAAGCGCAGGCACGGGGCTTGCATGAGGTGTTCACGCTTAGGGCGTTCGCATACCCTGGCCAATCAAACGCATGTCCTGTTTTACTTTCCGTACATGGGCATGTTTACCATTGCTCGTAGACTTGCTGGGTATACAGCCAAGCGCCGTCTTGGGAGGCTAGGAGGGGCGCGCCCGACAGTTAGACCTATAATTTTCTTAAGATATGCCTGCAAACATAACCTCTCCATTGCCTAAGACCCCATGATTGGGTCCAGGTGCCGAGCTGCTCCTTCGATAAGTACATTCTTGCCTGATCACGGGTTGGTGTCCTGTACAAAAACATTTATTTCCCCTCCCCTTACATTCCCCTGCCTGCTTCTAGGAATCAGCATAAGATGGCTTCTGTGATTAACCACTTCAGGGAGTTGGAATAAGATGTTTCCTTTGATCAAATTCTGGTTTCCAGGCAAAAAGGACATTACGCTATCGCCTTTTAGGCTCCAGGCTCAGGGCAAAGGTTAATCATTATGTTTATACCTCAGACCTTAGAAAATTTACCTTAAGCAAAAAATATTTTCCCCAGTAACCACCTGATTGTAATCAAAATGTAATCGATCATGTGCTTAACAAAAATATGTATCCTGTTATTTTTACCTCATTTTTGTAGTCAATCATTATCTTTAGGAACTATGCCTGCTAGCCAATTTTGTGGTATAAAAAACCCCACTGTTGGGGCAATAAACGGAGCAGCCTGATCACTACTCGGTGTGCGTGCTGTCTCTCATTCACCTTTCCCTTTCCTCCTGTTGCCGAAGCCTTCCCCACAACCCATCGGAACCTACAATAACTTTGCACGGAGCTGGCCTCCGACAGTGGGGGTCTGTGGTGCCCCGACTGCAATTTCCCTGCATCCACAGGTCTCCCTGATGGTGAGTGGGTCCCAGGCCATTTCCTCTCTGCTCCCAGATGGGGTGCAGGGCCACAAGTGTCCCACTTAGTGCCTGCTTACTGCTCTGTCTACTGTTTATTTTCAACCATGATATCATTGGGGCATCTGCATCAGGTGTTACCACCATAGTGCATCCACCACCAATTCACCCATACTCCACCACCACAGACCATTATGTCTCCCATTGTCCATCAGTGTTTCAGTTCTGCAGTCAGCTATCAAGTGTTAGTTTTTTAGCTTGTCTTTATCTGACTATTAATTTAGTTACTTTATAGCCCACATATTAGTGATATCATCCAGTATTTATCTTTCTCCTTCTTACTTATTTTGCTTAGCATTATCCTTTTAAGCTCCATCCACATTACCACAAATGGCATGTGTTTATCTTCTTGATTGCTGAGTAATATTTCATTGTGTATGTATATATCACATCTTGATCATCTGTTTCAGAGCACTTAGGTTTTTTCTATAGTTTAGTTATAGTAAATACTGCTGTAATAAATATGGGAATGCAAATTTCCTTTTGAATTAGTGTTTTTGAATTTTTTTGTCTAGATGCCTAGGAGTGGAATTACTATGTCAAATGGCAGATCCATGTTTAATGCTTTGAGATACTTCCATTCTGGTCCAATCTGGTTGGACCAGATTGCATTTCCACCAGCAGTGTAGGAGGGTTCCTTTTCCACCACAGTCTTACCAGCACATTCATTTTTTCATTGGGGCGATTCTCCCATGTGTGAGATGGTATCTCATTGTGGTCTTGATTTGCATTTCTCTAATAATAAATGGTTTTGAACATTTTTTTCCCTGTGCCTGTTGGCCATTCTAATGTCTTTCTGTTGAGGTATTTAATTCTTTTGCACATTTTTTGATTGGTTGTTTTGTTTTTGTAGAGTTTTTTGAGTTCTCTGTATATCTTTGATATCAGTCCTTTGTTAAATGTATGGTGTGCAAATATTTTCTCCCATTCGGTAGGGTCTCTTTTCATTTTAGTTTTGGTCTCTTTCACTGTACAGAGCTTTTAGTTTGATGTTCTGTTTTCCTTGCTGTTGTGGACAAATCCCTGAAGGTGTTACTAAAGCTTATGTCATGAAATGTTTTGCCTGTTTTCTTCTATGTTTTTTATGGTTTCAGTCTTTACATCTAAGTTTTTGATCCATTTTGAGTTGGTTTTGGTTTATGGTGTGAGATTTTGGTCTAGTTTCATTCTTTTGCATGCCTCGGCAAGTTCTCACAACATAATTACTGAAGAGAATGTTCTTATTACAGTGTATGTTTTTGGCTTCTTTGACATAGATTAAGTGTCCATATAAATGTGGGTTTATGTTTGGCTTTCAATTCTATTCCATATTCCTGTGTATCTCTTTTTGTTCCAGTGCCAGGCTGTTTTAATTATTGTTTCTTTATAATATAGGTTGAGGTGTGGAAGTGTGATGCTTCTGTTCTCTTTCTTCTTTACTAAGGTTGCTCTTACTATTCAGAGTATTTTGTGATTCCATATGAATTTCAGTATTATTTGTCCCAGATCTTTGGAAATATGCCATTGATATTTTTGTTGGGATTGCTTTGAATCTGTATATTACTATGGGTAGATCAGCCATTTTGACAATGTTTATTCTTCCAAACCATGAGCAGGAGATATTTTTCCATTACTTTGTTTTTCTGTTTCTTTCAACAATGTCTTATAGTTTTCTTTGTACAGATATTTTGTCTCCTTTGTTAGGTTTACTCCTAGGTATTTAATTTATTTTGGTGTAATTGTTAATAAGATCACTTTCTTAATTTCTTTTGTGTTGTTTCATTGTGTATAAGAAGTCAGTTTTATAGCCTGCCACTTTGAAAAAATAAACAATATAGATAAACCTCTAGCAAGGCTCACCAAGAAAATAAGGGAGAAATCTAAAATAAATAGAATAAAAAATGAAAGTGGAGAAATCACACAGAAACTGCAGAAATTCAGAAGTTAATTAGAGACTACTCTGAGTATCTACATATTAACATATTCAACAATCTAGAAGAGATGGACAAATTCTTAGAATTACGCAATTATCCAATATTGAGTAGTGAAAAAATAGTAACTTTGAAAAAAAAAAACAATCACAAGCAAAGAAAATGAAACAGTAATCAAAACTCTCCCACAAAACAAGAGTCCAGGACCAGATGGCTTCAAGTGAAGTGAATTCAGATAAACCTTTGAAGAGGAGATAATGCCTATTTTAAACAAGTTCCTCCAAAAAAAAAAGGAAAGGAAGGAATACTTCCAAATATCTTTTATGAGATCAGCATTACTCTAATGCCAAAACCAAAGACAACACAAAGAAAATTCCAGACCAATCTCCCTAATGAACACAAACACAAAAATCCTGAATAAAATCCTAGTAAACAGGATCCAACCATGCATTAAAAGGATCATATACCATGACCAAGTGGGATTCATATCAGGAACACAAGGATGGTTCAACATCCAAAAATCAATAAACATAATTCATGATATCAACAAAAAGAAAGATAAAAACCAGATGATCATATCAGTAGATGCTGAGAAAGTATTTGATAAGATCCAACATCCACATCATCCATTATGATCCCTCAAAAACTGGATGTGCCATAACATAATAAAAGCCATTCACAACAAACTCACTGCTAATATCATTCTTAATGGTGAAAAACTGAAAGTTTTCCCCTAAGATCTGGTACAAAACACTCTCACCATTGCTATTCAACATAGTATTGGAAGTTCTAGCTAAAGTTCTAGAGAAAGAGATGAAAAATAATGCAAATTGGGAAAGAAGTACAGCTATCATTATTTGCAGATAACATGATAATATACATAGAGAGCCCACATGGTTCCATAGAAAAAATAATTTAACAGTCAGTTTAGCAAAGTTGCAAGGTATAAAACTGCCTTCCTATACAAAAATACCTGCTTGCTACTAGGTGATCTCTTTTTTTTTAAAAAACCTAACTATTTTTCTTGAAATTAACTCTTATACTTATTTTTCAATAATTTGGCATGTGCAATCTTCTCTTGGTTTTTGCTTTTTCCTCATTACTGACACTTCCTCTGTCTTCTCTTGATCTCCTATTGAGAATCAAAGCTGAGACAATTACTAAGTAAAACATGTACTGAGTTGTATATGTAGTTAGTAGGGAAAGGCAGTGCTGTTAAATGATTAAGAGTTCCAGCTGTTGAGTCAGCAGACCTGCATTTGAAGGCCTCCATCATTTACCATCTTTGTGAATTTAAGCAAATTATTTACCTTTTAAGGGAAGTTTCCTAATGTGTTAAACAAGGCTAAGTAGTTACCAATCTGGTAGGATTTTGTGAGAATTAAATAAGATTATTTAAAATGGCAGTGCATGACAGACATACGATATATGTTTGGTAAAAAATAACCAAGACATTTAACAGCCTTGGCTGTTATCTTGAAAGAATAAAACATACCTTTGACTTCAAATCCCACTTGAGAAACAGGGAAGGTAATCTTTTACTGTGTCTATGAATTTATGAATTTATTCACATTTAATTTATACCTGCATATCTCTTTATAAGGCTTTAAAGAAATTGAATATATTGAGTTATAGTTTGTATACAATAAAATGTACTTGGTAAGTTTTTTAAGGCTTTGTAACAGGGTGGTCCCCAGGAAAAAGGGTGTGTCCCAGGTTCCCTGTCCCACCCAAGGTAGGGTGGAACTGAGCAGGATATAAGAAGCTTGAGAAAAGAGACAGGACACACAGAGGAGACACAGACAGAAGACAGGAGGAGACGGAAGAAGGATGGAAAGCCAGAAGAGGCCCAAGGAGCAGAGAGACTTGTAAAGAAGCTGCACTGGCCTGGACTGATTGAAAGAGATGTGGGTGAGAGACCCATGGGGAAGTTAACGATGGCTGTGTTGATTTTGATTTTGTTCTGTTCCTCTCAAAATTGTCTGACTGCTTCTGACCCTTTTGTATGGGTCCCTGCTGAAAGATATTTTGGTTCCTCCCAGAATTGTTTGGCTCTTTCTGACCCTTATGTGTGGGTCCCTGCCAAAAGCTGTTCTAGACTTGTGGCAGGCTTTCGAGACTTGTTTTGGGCCAATCCCGTTTGGGCGGACTTTTACCCAACGAGGAGTTGGATAACATAAGGTGCTTGACTTAGATACTATAGTCTTTGTCTTCTCTGTCTTTTCTAATTGTATGAAAGTTTCTTTCCAAAAAAGGTCCTCTATGTTTTGTACTGATGCGGCGGATAGCAGAACCTATTTAGAACAGGGCAGGTTTGGGGGTTTTGGGGGTGCCCCTCTCCCTGCCCTGTAACACAACGAATCCAGTTAAAATTGCTGCCCTGTGATTTTGTGCAAAAATAAGTAAAATGGTCTAACAACAGATTCAGTTTGCAAGCGTTTTGCTGTACTATTGGATAAAATTGCTATCAAGGTGGAGAAAACTTGTTTTTAGATAAGTTTAGCCAGTTTATAAAATTTTTTTCCTGTAATTTTGATATGTTTGCTGTTTTGTTTTGGCTAATGTCTTCAGATCTTTTTTTTCTTTTGACTTAGAGTGATAAACCCAGTAAAAAAGGACTGTCTCCTAGGACTACACCCTGTAATCTGTGCCACCATAGATATGGTGGAATAAAAATTAAAAGGGGAATGGGGGCCTCTCTGGTAGCACAGCGTTAAGCGCTGTGCTGTGGAGCTGTCTGCAGTGGCAAAGGGAGTTCAATGTCCAGCAGGGGAGAGTCCCACATGGTGCAGCAGACCTTTCCTGCCTCGCCCGCTGCTGCCTTCAGCAGTGTATTTCCGTTGATCTGCTTGTTTTGCTCCCCACTCTGTCTCTGGTGAACCCTCTCGCTGCCCCACGACTCTGGCCTGTACCCCAGCTTGTATGCATAAATGAGTAAATCTTAAAAAAAAATTAAAAGGGGGATTGTATGAGGGTGGTCCTCAGGAAAGGGGAGTGTTCCAGGTTTCCTGTCCCACCCAAGGAAGAGTGGAACTGAGTCGGAGAGATAAGAAGCTGGAGAAGAGAGGAAAAAAAAAATAGAGGAAAAGAAAGAAGGGAGAAAAGCAGGATGGAGAGCCAGAAGCTCAAGGAACAGAGAGACATGTGAAGAAGCTTTCAACCGGGAAAACAGGAAAAACACAGCCCCCATACCAAGAATGAGCATTGCTCTTACTAATGGATACCAAAGAGGAGCATGACCACTTACTGATAAGACTCCTGTCCAGAAATCACTGATAAGACCCCTGACTGTAAGTGACCTCCCCCTCACTGAGGTCCCTTCCCTGAAATCCACCAAAAGATATGCGGAAGCTACTCTGTATAAAAACTCCCTGCTGCCTTTGTTCGGGCCCAGGTCTTTAGACGTGAACCTCTTCTGGGCCCGCTGGTTTCTCTTGGGCCCACCAGTGTAATAAACTTCCTGTGCTCACGCGTTCCTGCCTGCCGCTTGGCGATCCCTCATCAACTTTTGCAACATATGGTTCCCTGACCTGAAAACCCAATCATGCCAGCCATTCAGGCTGCCGGCTTGACAGGATTGGCGGAGTGCCCTCGGTGCCAGGAAAGTACGGAGAAGGCATGCCCTGCCATTGTTGGCAGTCTCCGAAGGTCCACCCCAGCCGACCCCGATCTACCACCTCCCCTACCGGACTCGAAGGAAGCGGTGGAGCCAGGACATGGCCCCCCACTACCCCCCCAGTTCTGTACACAGTAAGGTCCAGGGACCCCTGTTCCCTAAGCCAGGCCTGTCTCCACTGAGACAGAGGAAGAGGCTGATGACCTCTTGGGATTTTTCATAAGTCCATCATATAAGGCACTCCCTGTGGTAGAAATGCAGTACCTCTGGATAATGTGTGTGTGTGTGTGAGTGCTTGGCTGGTTCTCCATGGCTCCGGCTATGGAGACTGAATGGTGCAAGCTCCGGCTTGCACCTGCGGTTCCGTGGACACGTCATACGACTTAACGGCAAACTGGCCCATTCGTGGGACAGCCTGACTCAGGGTTTATACTAGTACTGCCTATGCTAGGACAGTCACTGATTATAGTCTTCCAACGTAATCTTTTCTGAGAGGAACACGGCCAGACAAGTGCAGTTGTGTGCTCCCCCTTCCTTTGTTGCCACACCGAACACAATGGGAGGGACTCAGAATAAACCTACAGTTCTTTTTTTTTTTTTTAAAGATTTATTTATTTAGACATTTAGCTGGGGTACAGGCCAGAGGCATGGGGCGGTGAGAGGGTTCACCAGAGACAGAGTGGGGAGCAGCACAGGTAGATAGTCAGAAACACACTGCTGAGGTGAGCAGCGGGCGGGGCAGGAAGGATCTGCCTGCCATGTGGGAATCTCCCTGGCCGGGCGTCCAACTCGCGTCGCCGCTGTTGACAGCTCCACAGCGCAGCGCTTAACCGCTGAGCCACCAGGGAGGCCAACCTGCAGTTCTTGACTGCATGATCAAAAACTTCTAAAAAGGATTTTCTGGTAGCTATTGTATAAGAATGACTCCTGGTAATCTCTGCACTCTCTGTAAACTGGAATGGCCTGCTTTTGGGGGTAGAATGGCTTGCAGAGAGCACCCTTGACATTCCATCAGTCTATGGAGTCTGGAATGTTGTCACCGGCCAGACAGGACACACAGGTCAGTTTTCTGATGTTAATTCTTGGATAGAGATTGCCTAGACCCTCCCTGTTTGGGTGCGGTTCAGTTAGTCCCACCAGGGTTAAAAAAAAAAAAAAAGAGGCTAAGGTCCTTCTGGCCACCCCTGCTTCTGGTGGAATCCTTCAGATCCCAGTGGACAGGAGACTGCTTCCCTGCCTGACAAAAACCAAAAACTTTGTAACAATCCTAGGTTTTTTCTGTTTATCCTTAAATTGTTCTAGTCTTTGGTCCTAGGTCTTCAGTAGCGGTTAAAATTGGATATTTATTCAGTGTAAGGATTTCGTGTCAAACTAAAACCTAAGTTATTTCCAAACTAAATACAAATTTAAGGTGTGTTTCATTTAAAGGAGTTGCTTAAAGAACTAAAGTTACATTAATAGCAGTTTTCTCAGTGTCTTTACAAATGTTAGTAAAGTAACTATCTCTAAAAGTAGTACATGTGGCCAAAGTTGTAAATACAAATCAGATCTCCGTTTCACCTCCGGAGGGTTAATCATAAACTGGTGCCTAGATAAATTCTAACAACAGCAAAAAAATTTAAGATCGCGATCTACTATTTTTGGTAAACAAAAAAACTAGTTAAATTTCTAGAGTCAAAGCATGCATGCCTTAAAATTATAATGTTGTATTTGAATGTTATTAAAAAGTCATGGTATTCAGCTAAAAAGGTAATTAACCTGGCCTACTTGGAGAACTCTTAACCTAGTTCTTTTCCAGGAACACAAATCTGCTTATCTCTTTAAAGAAACTGGTTTTTCCTCGTGATTGTCTTAACTTTCCTCCCCCGGTCCTAGCAAAAATCAAGATGACATCTTGTTTGTCTGAGTCACATGTATATCAAAATGTGTATGGTATTGAGCCTCTCTGGTTTTTCTTGTTTTTATTAACCTGTCTAATGCTTGTCTGATTATTCACTAGCCTAAAAAAAAACTTGGTATGTTAAATTGTTTCATTAACAATATTTCATTTGGAATTCTAGTCCTAAGAAAACTAACTCTCAAGTTTACTTTTCTCTTTGTTGTAAGGAAAATTAACTTTCAGGACTACTTTTCATTGTAGGAAAACTAATGTTTAATGCCGTCTCACCTAAAAAAAAATTACAGGCTGTGTTTATGGAAGTTTCTAGTCGGGAGAGATGATGATATGGCAGCTAGTATAATGTCCTACCATGTGAAATTAAAGACTGGAATGTGGTGACTCTGGAAGCAAGTAAAGTGAGGCATGTTTGATAGGAAGAAATGCACAAAGATATTTTAAATGTAAAGAAAGTGTTAAAAGTCTGAAAGAGGGAAAAGTCTGAAAGAGGAATTTTAGATTAAGTGTAAGAAAGCAAAAGAAAGTGTTGTGGGTCTGAGAAAGGGATTTTAGAAAAAGAAATTGTGTGTGTTTAAATGACTTACTATAAAAATATCTTGGTAACTTAAGTGTTAGTAGTGTGCCTATATATCACCAAACTTTGGTCCTTTTTGCATGTAAAAATTAAGGTATTCTGAAACTGCTTTCACTAGCTTCCTGTGACAGATTAAGGACTGTTTGGATAATCTAGAAATGTTGGTGCTCTTTTACTCTCAGGTTACTTAAAAATCTTATCCTACCAGCATTGCTGAAACCTGTCAGGAAGGTGGATCTGTTCTGAAAGGTCCTTGTCACTCTGAATAATTGTTTTGCAAAAATTTGTAAGTTTGTTACTTTAAGTTTTTCTGCTATTCACAGAGGTTATCTACAGTAAAGGCAAATCACATTTTGAATGAGTAAACTGGAACATTTACTTTCCTCTCTCACTTCTTCATATACAATCTGTAGTAAGTATTGCCACTTCCTGGCGATGTTTGTTTGCATAAATCCAATAAGACTTTTTCTGTATAGTATAGTGACTAAGGCTTTTACTGGAAACCTGAGTGCTTTTGTGACCAGGCTGAGTCAAAGTCCGGTAAAAATGTGGTGCTCCCTATAGGGGTTTACTGTTAAAGGTGAATTGCAGCCAGGTGATCTGAAGCCCCCAGGTGGGCTTCGCGAGAATTCTGCGGGATTTTGCTTACCTGGGGCAGGAAGGCAGGGTCTAGGAGATTTTAAAAAGGAGCCCCGAAGGAAGAGAGACACAGACGCCAGTATGTAGAACTAGAAGAAGGTCATTATGTAGAAGAAAAGTAGGAGTTGATAGCTCGCCACGAGGTGAAAATGAAGATTTAGGGCCAGGGACTTTGGAGGCTTTGCAAGTCACCAAAGAAAGAAGGCAGACACCCGAAGAGGGCCCCTTCTAAAATGTGTGAGTGCAGTCTGATGGGCCGTCTGGCCGCTGTAGCTGCTGTTTACAGTTTTGTTGGCCTAATGATGTGCTGGAGCATCAAGGCGGTTTTAAAAGCATTTTCAGTTGCGTCCTGTGTCGTCCTTGGAAGTTGGAACCTGACCTACAGTCTGATCAGTGTGTGTTGAAAAGGAAAAGTCGTGGCGGGAAAACTCCATCAACATAAGAAAGAAGACACCATTTTGGAATCGTGGCTTATTGTCTGGAAAAAGAGCTTTACAGCCAACAGTGACAAAAAGATGCCACATTTTGTTATCTTTTGGGACTTAAAGGACTGGACATTGTTTTAAGTAAGGTAAATGAAATATGTTGTCTCCAGTAACTCTTTGTTTTTCCCTGTTTGTTAAATAAATCCTAATGTTGTTATTTCCTAAACCTAAGTAGTTTTATAAATGTGCGCGCGCGTGCAGAACCAAGATAGTGACTGGTAGCAACTGAGGCACTGCCATTGTCTAAGTTTAAAAAGGCCTTATTTTCCCAGCATCACTTTCAGGAGTCCTCAGATTTCACAGTCGTTGAAGAAGCATCCTGGAAATGGCCTGTTGCCACCTTGCTTATGGGGTTCTAGTTCTACCAGAAAGAGGGAGTAACAGTCACTCCCTCAGGAGACCAAGAGAGCCCAGAACGTTTTGGAGCCTTAAGGAAAAATGTGCCAAGACTTAGCATCTGCGGACAACGTCTACTAGCACTGTGGCATGGTCCTCTGCTCAGAAAGAAGACTGTTGAGAGGCCTAGTCTGAGACTCCTTGAGGAGGTTCCAGTAAAGCTGATTTTAAAACATAGTTATAATTCTGCTCTTGTTGTGTTTATGCAAAACAACAGGCCATGTTTGCTACAACTAAACTTATTTTCCACAGCTGTTTGGTAAAAATGAAGTGAGGATGGAGAAAATTCATTTTTTCAGTAACTTAACAATTTCTTTCTAGTCCTCTTCAACCTATAGATAGGACTAGCACTTTTATATCTATTTTATTTTTTTATAAGTTTGCTTCTAACAGATTTCAGTCTCCTGTGGACTTCCCTTTCCATAACTGGTGCTTCTGAAAACTTGGAATTGTCCTCATTATTCTGGAGCCCAAAAAGGGTCTTTCCTAATACTTGCTCTTCCTCAAAGTTTGGATGACTTAAAACCTTGGATTCATCATACTCGGGTAAAACCTTAATATTTAAAAAGTGGACTAGATCCTGACTAGATTTGGAGTAATCATGTTCGTGACACTTTGTGTCCCCGCACAGCAAGCCAAACCTGCTGCTGAGTCCTTGGCTATATGCCTTACTCCAGCACATCAGGGCTCCCTGAAAACCTCTTCCAGTTTTAACTCTTCCTCTATGAAAAAGGCTAATCCATGGAAGAAAAACAGTCTGTCCAGATACCCCACCTCTTGGACTCTATACAAACAACAATAGGTAGCTCAGGGACTAGTGCTAGGGAGACCATATCCAAGCCCCTTTTTAGGTAGGGCCAGCTCTGCGTCCCACTCCAGCAGGAAGCAGCTACAGAAAATGGACCTCCTCCCTTCAACTCCCCAAAAGATTTTGGGCTGGATATCGTTAAGGGGGGATGATGGAGGAGATAGAACTTAAGGAATCATAAGACTAAAACCTGACTCACACAAAGAGGTGGGCTGAAAAAAATATATATCTCAGCATAACCATTAACCCAGTGATGAAAAAAAAATCCTTAAAAGCTAATCCTTGGGTGCCTAAGACTAAGCAAAAGGTAAAAATGTAAAGTTTGAGCTTATTGTAGAAACTCCAGTTCCCTTTCAGGTTCCTTGGTTGTTCAGGGTCAGCAACAGAGCCATCCACTGGGATGAGCCCCCCGGCCCTGATGCGATGTGGACAGTGACCCCAGAAGGACCCTTTTTCTCCGGCTTCAATGCGGAGCCCCAAAACCAGCACTACCCTGCTCCAGTCACACCCAGAAGCTGACTGGTCAACGCACAGCTGAAGCTTAAGGAGCAACTTGACTGACACTGGAAGACACTCCAGCTCGGGACTTGTTTTCCTGGTGGCCCCCTTGGCTTTCCCCCGTCTTGGACCCCTACTCATAATTCTCTTTGTGATGTCTCTTGGGCCCTGCATGCTCAATGTGCCCAATTGGTATAAGTTCCAGATATTTATGATGATGCGGTATGAGGCAGGTGCCTCATAGACCATCAAAGGGGGGAATGAACTGGGAAAACAGGAAAACACAGCCCCCATAACAAGAATGTGCATGACCCTAACTTATGAATACCAAGGAGGAACATGACCACTTACTGATAAGACTCCTGTCCAGAAATCACTGATAAGACCCCTGCCTGTAAGAGACCTTCCCTGCTCACTGAGGTCATCCTTCCCTGAAACCCACCAAAAGATATGCGGAAGCTACTCTGTATAAAAACTCCCTGCTGCCTGTGTTCGGGGCCCAGGTATTTAGAGGTGACCCTCTCCTGGGCCCGCCAGTTTCTCCTGGGCCCACCGGCATAATAAATCTCCTGTGTTCCCCATGTTCCTGAGTGCCACTTGTTGTTTCCTGCGTCAACTTCTTCAACAGCTGCACTGGCCTGGACTGATTGAGACAGATGTGGGTGAGAGACCCATGGGGAGCTTAACAATGGCAACACTGATATGGAGTTTGATTTTGTTCTTTTCCTCACAGACTTGTCTGTTTCTGACCCTTTTCTATGGGTCTCTGCCGAAAGGTGTTTTAGACTCATGGCAGTCTTTCGGGCCTTGCTTTGGGCCAATCCCATTTGGGTAAACTTTTGCCCACGAAGTGATGGGTAACTTTGGGTGATTAGTTTAGAAACTATATTCTTTGTCTTTTCTGTATTATCATACTAATTGTATTAAAGTTTCTTTTCCACTAAAGGTCTTGTATGTTTTGTCCTGATGCGGCTGATGGCAGAACCTATTTAGAACAGGCAGTTTTGGGGGTTCTGGGAGTGCCCCTCTCCCTGCCCTGTAACATAATAAAAATGAGGAAAACCTTACAAAGAAATTACCTCCAAAACCAGAATGTGTCTCTGCCTATTTTTCCTTTTGGCTTTCCTTGAATATTTACAAATATTTGCGTATGGAAAATTCCAGCTATACATGTAGTCAGGAGAATAGTACCAATTATGAGAAGTCCAGCTTTAAAAATGATCAATTCATGGACAATTTAGTAACTCACTCACTTAATAATGCATACATACTGTAGTATTTTGAAGATAATCTTAGAAATCATATGATTTTGATGGAGGAGATATAATGCAAAATAAGATTAGAACTAGACCCACACAAGAAAGTGGGGGTAGAATAAATCAACATAACCATTAGCACAATCCCTAGGTGCCAGCTCCTAAATTACAAAGCATAGGTAGGAGCTAGACAGCAGTCTAGGGGCAAACATATGGAGATTGAGGCCATTGCGATACAGGGAAAATGAGGCCTTTTTAAATTTAACAAAGGCAGCGCCCCATTTGCTTACCAGTTACTATATTGGTTCTGCACCCGCGTGCACATTTATAAGACCACTCAGGTTTAAAAAACAACAATATTGGGATTTATTTAACAAACAGGGAAAGGCAAAGAATTACTAAAGTTAACATAGGGAAAGCAGAGAATTACTAAAGTTAACATATGGCCGTTTACCTTACTTAAAATAATGTCCAGTCCTCTAAGTTCCAAAAAAGTAACAAAGGTGGTGTCTTCCCACCATTGCTGGTATAAAGCTCTTTTTCCAGACAATAGGCCACAATTTTAAAATGGCGTCTTCTTTCTTATGTTGATGGAGTCTTCTAGCCACCGCTGATGTGGGCCACAATTCCATAATGGCATCTTCTTTCTGATGCGCACTGATAAGACTGTAGGCCAGGTTCCAATTTAAGAGGACAACATAGGATGCAACTGAAAATGCTCCTAAAACTGCATTGCAAATAGCAACTATAGCAGTCAGACGGCCCATCAGACTGCACGCACGCATTTTAAAAGGCGCCCGCTTTGGGCCTCTGCCTTTTACCTTTGGCTCCAACAAAGACAAGACTGAAAACAGTGTCCATTACTCGGCTACTTGTAAAGCCTCCAAAGTCTCTGGCCCTAAATCTTCATTTCCACATCATGGCGGGTTACTGACTCTCCTCATAACGACGGTTTTAGTTCTACATAATGGCGTCTGTCCTTTCTTCTAGTTCTACATAATGGCATCTGTCTTCCTTCTTCCCAAGCTCCCTTTATAAATATTTTACAGACCCCCCCAAAACCGTGCGTGGTTTACCTGGGCTTACCTGGGATTTCAGATCACCTGGCTGTAATTTACCTTTAACAGCAAACCCCCTGTAGGGGGTGCCAGTTTACCGGACTTGACTCAGCCTGGTCACAATTGTAGAATCTCTGGTCTCTTTTCTAGCTCTAGTTAGCCAGTAAACAGACAGCCATCCTCGAAGATGAGCCCCTCCCAACTGAAAGAAGGCTATATCAGTGCCATCTGTGCAAGAATTCGGGGCAGCCATTTTCTCTGCCCACCTGTGCCTATGCAGGTGCTTTCCTTTACCAACTCTGTCCCTCTGCAGGGCAGTGGCCTGCCTGTCTGCCAGTGACCTGCACCATGCAGGCCTCTCTTAGCAAACCTGCCTCCTCAGAGGGGCAGCTCTTCCTGTCCACTTGTGTCTGTACAAGTGTCCTTTACTTCCTTGTCCTAATAAACCTGTTCTTTAAATATAAGGGGTTTCTGTCTCGTGGAGAAACTTGCCACGTGCCGCCGAAGGGAGCTCTGGTGAAACCTTTCCCAGAGTGAACCCAAGGACCCCGCTCCGCTCTCAAATCCATTGACTCTAAAACGACATCAATTTCATTTACAAATATTTCATTATGAAAATCTAAAATGAAATGAATTTTTAGAAACATAGTGATACCAAATGCTGGCCTCAGTTTCCCTCAGCCAATAAAAGGAAACAGATTTTGAGGAAAAGGAAAGTGGTTTAATTGTCGACAAATGAGAAGGGCAGCAGACTCATGTCTGAAAGACCATGGTCCTGCTCTCTGGCAGGGTGCAGGGTTATTTATACAAAGGGAAAAAAGGGGAGCTGGGCAAGGTTCTGCAAAGGGGAGGGGGAAATGGTCAGCATGGAGACTGGTGGGCGCCAGCTTGCTTTTCTCAACAACTGCTGCTTAACTCCCTTTTCCTTGAAATGCAGGGAGACAAACCTGTCAAACAAGGGGGGAATTAATACATAGGGAGAAGACAAACTTGTTAAAACTTATCTGAGAAACCAGTCATAAACGTGTCAAACACGGGGGGACATTGCAAGACATAGCGAGAAGACAAACTTGTTAACTGCATCAATCGCAATGTCATCAGTACACTTAGAATTAGGTGAATAATTTCTTTTTCTTTTTTTTTAAAGATTTATTTTTTATTTATACATACAAGCTGGGGTACAGGCCAGACGCGTGGGGGCAGCGAGAGGGTTCACCAGAGACAGAGCGGGGAGCAGAACAGGCAGATCAGAAATACGCTGCTGAGGGGAGCAGCAGGCGAGGCAGGAGAGGTCTGCCGCGCCATGTGGGATTCTCCCTGGCTGGGCGTCGAACTCACATCGCTGCTGCCGACAGCTCCAAAGCACAGCGCCTAACTGCTGCGCCACCGGGGAGGCCCTAGGTAAATAATTTCTTAATGCAGCAATGTTTAATTTTTCTGATTGTCTCACAATAATTTTTTGTTGATGTTTTATTTAAATATACATCCAGACAAATCTTAGTATTTGGTTGATATTTTTCTTCAGTTCTTAAAAGATGTAATTTTTCTGTCCTCTATCTTTCCTTGTAAATTATTTGCTGAAGAAATGTGATTTTTCAAATACAACTTTTAAATAGTATTATAGTAAGTATTAAAAAGTCAGAGTTTATTCACACCATCTGAAATAATTAAAGTATATCCTGAAAGAACTTTTTTAAAAGATAAATTAATGAGGACAGATATACAATTTTGTTTACAGTAATGCTATACAGTGATCTTTTAATTTTTAGCTCATACAATGAAACAATTATTCTTCTTTCAGTTAATTTTAATTCTTCTATTTATAATTATTATGAAGTCTTTATGAATAAATTCCTTTAATGAGATACAACAACCATTAATCTTGCTTTTCTAAGTTCTTCATAAAAAAGAAATATAAGTAGTTTAGCATTTGTTTATTTCTGGGACACTGGTCATAATATTATGTGATGCGACTAATTGGGAACCTCCACAGTAAACAAAGAATTGAAACACCACAAGCACAAAACAGCAAGGAAGACAAAGGAAGTTCATTTAAAGAAACAAACCAGCTCCAAGGAACAAAGCCTGAAGGGTTAAAGAAATAGGCTAGCTTCTGCCGGCAGAGAGCAGGTCTGAGGAGATTTATGCAGACAGAAGCAAAAGTTGCTGTTGGTGAAAATAGCATCAAGGTTTTTATAGTTATGCTCATGTTTTTTAATCTAGGGTATGAGCTGCAGTTTTTGTGCAGTTTCTTGATTGGTCAACCTTGGCTGATGTCCTAACATAAATGGCAATTTTTCAACAAGGCGTTTTTGATTTTCTTCTCTATTATTGATTCCCCCCATCCCCCCACTGTTATGTCTCCTGGAATCCCAGTCTGTCAAGGTCTAACCCCTCAATAATACCATTAATATAATCATCTTATTTCATTAACACACACATGTCACATCTAAATTACTGGGTTCTTGCCTTATGAATTATTGAAATTTACATAAAATTTATTCAAAAGTCCTAGTGCCAAAAGGTCTTCTCATCATATTTAGGTCACCTATTTCTTTATATTGAAATTTAAATTTTATACAAGTGGGATCATATCTGTTCACAATTTCACTTATTTTTTAAAAATATATGTTAGAGCAGTTTTAAATTCACAGTAAAACTGAGCAGAAGTTACAGAGATTTCATATATATTCGTGCCTCCACCATGTATAACCTTTCTACTGTCAACATCTCCTATCAGAGGGGTACATTTGTTAGAACTGATGAACCTACATTGACATGTCATCACCATTCAAGGTCCATAGTTTACATTAGTATTCTCTTTTAAAGTATGTTCTATGGGTTTGGACAAATGCATAATTATATGTATCTACCATTACAGTATCATAGAGTTGGATCATACTAAAAATCCTTTGTTACCTACATTTTCATGATCACCTACTCTGGATTTTTAATTATTTTCTTACTTTTACCTCACAGGTAGCTTTTCTTCTTAAATCTTCTCTATTTCCTCCCCAAATTAAACATGAACAAAGATCTGTTGCATATAACACACCTTGTCTAAAAATCATGTGCCACAAGACACCTCATATTTTTTATAGGAGAGTTAAAACTCAAAATTAAACATAGCTTTTTTCTCTAAGAGTTCTCTTAGTAACCCTTTCACTGGTGATATGTTGTGACTACTATACCCTATCTATTTTCTCAGCCTTGCCCAATCTCAGATTCTCTTATCTGAAAAAATCTCTTCCAATTGACATATGAGAAGAAATTCATCCATGGCTCTATATTTGAGTCATTAAAAGGCTCAGAGAAACAAGTGTTTTTCACATACTATCACCATTCTTTTTATAAACTAATTACATAGATAACTAACAATACTTTCTTGTATATTTTATATTGTTTAAGTCACTGCCTATTTAATAAGGTTATTCAAATTCTGCAAGGAAATTTGCTCTGCAAGGAAAGTATCATTACTTTCACATTATGAATGAGAAAACCATGACTCAGAAATGTTTCAAGGGCAAGATAACTCCATGGCAAGTCACATATACTCTTGAGAGTGAGGTTTTAGAAATACTCAGAAAGCCAGTGAATCCCAGCTGTTGATGCATTTCCTCTTCAGTGGTTTCCCCTAGGAGACAGCGAATCTATAGAAGGATACAGCACTCATAGTTATCATTAAATTATTTTAACTGGCTGTTACTCCTGAAATTCTCTCTAATAGGTTCAAGCTTCCTTAGCAAGAAGTGAGAGGCAGAAATATTAGGAGTTTTTGCTGTTCTTCATGCCAAACAGGGATGGATGGGGATTGGGGATCAAGGATCCTGACTTAGTCTTTTCTGCCTAGGGACATCCTGCAGCCATATTCACTATACTGTCTCTGAGATGCCATGGCGGCACAAGAAAGTCTAGGTGGTTAACCAGGAGCATTTCATCTTGGAATCCGGCAAACTATATTTGTGTTTTATGGACCTTACGTATATTTGTGCTTTCTATCCTATTCCTTTTTCCACTATTATTAACCCTTAGGACTAAGTATTTGGTCCTTCATAATTATCTATGCCTTTCTCTCACTCTGAAGTTCTCCTAAGTGACTTCTATATCTTTTCCTGCCTACAATTGTTATCTCAAAGTTTGAGGAGAGGGAAACTTCTATTATCATCATTTGTTCTTAAAAATTTAAATTTAAAGTTTGTGGAAGATATTTAGACTTTGGTACTTTTGAGATTCAAAATTCTCTTCTAACATTTCTCTGTCATAATTTTAAAAACCTATAATAAAATGAGAGCAGATTTATTTATTTATTTTTAATTTTTCTGCTATAATAAAACTACATGAAAGGAAAAGGTACATATTATCTTCATTGATGCCTGAATTAGGTGAGTGGGTATAGTGGCCAACAGTGTGAACCTGAAGGATTGAAATATAAACCTTAGCTACATATTAAAATATCAGCTGACATTGGTTGTTTCTGTGCTACTGGACATGAAACATGATTTATAAAATTAGATTAAGTGATCCTGAAGCATAAAGGGTTATGGTATTAGTCAATCCTGAGATGAAAGGCAAGAAAATATTCAATAAAATATCTCATAAAGAGGGATTTATTGCTTCCATGGGGATTAGGTACGGGGTTGAGTATCCCAGAGATCCCATAGTAGATAGCAATTGAGAACAGAAAAAATAAAAACCAGGCAGTTAGGAAGAACTCTGAGGGCTATGTGAACTCTCAAGTGATAGCACCTTAAGCCCCAGAGAAGAGGTGAGAGGAGTGAAGAAATATGATAAACGGGGCCAGAAAATAGTGTTTGGTCATCTAGTATGCTCATTCTTCTGATCTTGTAGATGAACAGTGCACTTGCAATAAGACAAACATGAGAGCAACAAATTCTGAAGGGTTCCTGTGCCATCATCATACATTTTCCCAGTTCTCCAACTTTCAAACACATTGGAGTCCACAACCTCCTCCTACTTTCCTTCCTCTTGTACTGTGACTCTGGCTCTCAGTTATGACAAATGTTTACTCTCACCTTCTAGGTTGGGTTTCACAAGGGCCCTTGGTGTCTGGAGGCCCCACCTGAGCGCAGGCCTCGGATGATGAGGATGGTTCCCACCACGATGCCCACGAGGCCCACGGCCAGCCCAAGGGCACAGACCACATTCTCCGTCAGCTCCGACATAGGGGTTGGAATGTCAGGTTCTGTGAAATGAAATTGTGGAAGTCAGAATACTGAGTGTTGATTCACATACATGCCTGAGGGATGGAGTGGATGAGGGGGTTGTGTTGTTTCTACAAAGACTCAGGGCACCAATCTTAAGAAGGAGAGGGAAGTCAATCATTAATATCCTTTAAGTGTGTAAAATAGCTTTGGGACATTAGATTTATGGGCTAACAGGCAGAATGTTCAGAACCTGACAGAGAAGAGAAGATACCAAAAGAGAGAAAACTCACACATACCCCAGTGTTTCAGGAGTGGCTCCTCCAGGCCCCAGTGATCCACCTTGCAGTCAAAAACATCATCCTCTGAAGGGATGAAGGTGAGGTAACTCATCTTGGAGAAACTATGATCACTTTTAGGAAGGAAGCTGGTTTCAGACACACCCTCTGTGACTGGGTGTCCATTGACCAACCATGTGATGTTGATCACAGGAGGGAAGATGTTGTCCACAAAACAGATGAGGGTGTTGGGCTGAGCCAGCATCACAGGAGACTTGGGGAACACAGTTACCTCAGGAACCTCTGTGGTGAGGAAACAGACTGGTATCAACTGCAAATATCTCTGCCCTGGTTCTGCACTGTATTCTGGAGAACTCGTTACACCACCATTTCCACATTTAGGGTCAGCTTGGGAAATGCTATATTATATGGTCTGCACTTTACCCCTGTGCCCTTCTCTCTGGGTGTGCTTCTTGGGATAAGAGGTCTCGGGGTTCCTTTTTGAAGGATTCAAGGATTGTGTTATAGTAGTAAGAATCCTTTTATTACATGGAAATATGTGATTTTTGAGATAGGAGAGGATGAGGGTTCAGTAATTACTGTGAGAATATCTTGGGACTCCTTGTAGAGAGTTTTATACAGCAGTAAATGATTATCCCTAGGGAAGAAGGGATTAAGGACTTGTATAAAAGGATATAGTCAGTAGATACATGCAGAAAGAAGACATATACCATTGGTAGCAGCAGTAGAGTTGGAATCTTTAATCAAGATGTCCAAGTTGTGTTTTGCTGTAGCTATCTCTGTCAGTCCACCCTGTGGGTCAAAACCTGCAAATTTGCTAAACTCTGGCAGCCGCCAGACAGTCTCTTTCTTCTTCAGGTCCACGAAGAACAACTCATCTTCATCAAATTCCTGGGTGTACTGGCCAGAGGGACCATAAGACTGGTAGACATTTGTGCCATAGATGCCCACATGATCAGCTGACAAATGAGGTTGAGAAGAAGGAAGGTGAAAAACACAGAGAAAAGAGCCTTATTAATTATTAATCAAAGTGACCTGGAACACTGACTTTTCAATATTGTGGGTTCCATCTTTGTCAAATCCTCTAGACAAAATTCCCAGCACCTGCTTCCTCCCCGCTCAGTGTTGGTATTGTCCAATTAGAATTCAGCCTGTCTTTCCACTATAATATATTCTTCATGAGGGCAGAACCCCACAGGTCTTGCTCAGTGCTATTCCTGGTGTCCCTGGTTTAGTGCCTGGTACATGGTGCATTTATGATGAGGATTTTAACCGAATGAAAAAAGGAATGAATAAATTATCATGATTTTATCTTTCTTCTGCAGATATTAGGTTTACTCCTCTCTGATTTGTAAGTTTTCTCTCACTTTACAGTTGAATTGGTTAAAATACATTCATTATGGTTCCTCTCCCCTTAGTACTGGCTCACAGTACATTTTCTACATAGGAATTCCTTATTTTTTTTTTTAACCAAGGACAAGTATAGAATATCTTATAACTTAAGGACTGCAGTAGTAGCATAAAATAAATAAAATATAAACAATGATTCTAAGGGCTGTTTTATTAACAGTATAGTCCTTAAAGAGGAGCACCTAATTACTTATGAAATAAAACTTGGGAGCTTTATTATATTGTGGATTTCCATTGCTTATCATTCCTTTTTTTCTTGCAGGAGATTACTAAATTCCCCCCCGACCCCGCCGCCTTTTTTTTCTGATACAACACTTAAATCCATTGAGATCTATGCTCTTTTTCTCTGGAATGGACAAGGTACTCATCTGAGGATGCTAAAGCAGAAATGCAACCACCACAGTTTGACTCTGCCCAAATGAGCCTGACTGGATGATTTTATCAAGGCACACAAGTCTTTTTCCATTTCCTTCCTTCATTTCTCATTTATGGAGAATCAACAAATAGTTGAGAGTCAAGGAGTAAAGCACAATCTGCTGTCCAGTAGCTGATTGAACACTGGGAGAAGTGGGCGAGTGAAGGAGCAAACACAGTCTACTCTGATAAGTTCTGTGATGGGGACATCCACAGCCTTACATTCCAAATTCCTCTACAAACACCTCATCTCCCAATCAACTAAGCCATGTTATTCTGTCATGTACCTTGGTTTCTGTAGGGTCTATTTTTCTCCTAGCAATACAATTTGCTTTTAGGATTCCCCTTCAGTTCATTCTTTTTTTTTTTTTTAGATTTTTTTTTAAAATTTTTTATTTGTACATACAAGCTGGGGTACAGGCCAGAGGCGTGGGGGGGGGGGGCGAGAGGGTTCACCAGAGACAGAGTGGGGAGCAGAACAGGCAGATCAGAAGTACACTGCTGAGGGGAGCAGCGGATGAGGCAGGAGAGGTCTGCCGCACCATGTGGGATTCTCCCCTGCTGGACGTCGAACTCACGTCACCGCTGCTGACAGCTCCACAGCAGCGCAGCGCTCAACCTCTGCGCCACCGGGGAGGCCCCCCTTCAGTTCATTCTTGAAGTAACTGTTTAGTTACCAAAAGTTCTCTTACTATAATGTTCCACTCCACAACCAGTGTTCTGCTCTCCAAGTGTGTCGATTCCTCACATGGCTCACTCTCTTCCCTGCCCAGCATGACCCCTTTGGTTAAAAGACCCCCAATTAAGCCTCCTTATCCTTGCAATGAGTTTTCTTGATTCTTTTTTTTCAAACATAAATCTATTCAATCATTCTTTTCATCTGCTACTTTCCCTGGGCTGCTGACAGTTAAGAATATCACACTGCTGGGCCCACTGACCCAACTCACTTTTATTGTTTTAGCCACAGTTGGGTCACTGTCCTGCTCAGCAATGCTCCTTCTGCTTTCCTGCATCATGTTCTTTTTTTTAAAAAAAGATTTATTTTTATTTATTTATGCATAGAATAACTGGGCTGCAAGCCAGAGGTGAGAGGGTTCACCAGAGAAAGAGTAAGGAGCAGAACACGCGGATTTACTGAAATAAACTGCTGAGGGGAGCAGCAGGAGAGGCAGGAGACTTCTGCTGCACCCTGTGGGTCAGCTCCATGGCTGGGACTGGGGATTGAACTGATGCAGCAGTGGCTGGCAATAGCTTGATAGTGCTGAGACTTTAACCCCTGTGCCACCAGACAGGCCTCTGCTTTCCTGCAACATATTCTTTATATCACTAATCTGAGTCCCTCTCTTGGGTGGTGGTGGAGGAGGGAGCAGATAGCATGTCTTCATTTTTGAATTCCTAATACTAATCTTACTATATGCTTGAAAAAGTATATTGAATATCAATTGCTAGTTTTGAGAATCACAGAGGTTCTGGGGACGACTGATAGACACAGCGGGAGCAGAACCATATGAACATCAGGATCAGCAGTGACTACAGCCCCAGTATGACTTGTGAGCCCCAAACAATCTAGCTTTTGTGATCCCCTTTCTCCATGAAAATAATATAAGTTATATTTTATGACCATATTGGTATAAAGACAAATATAATACGGACTGGATTAAAAGGTAAGCCATTTTCTTTCACCCTCAAATTTCATTTTTTCTTCTAAATTAAAAAAATTAAAACATTCTCATGGGGTACTATAAGCACCACAGGCCCTGTATCAAAGTACTAACTGTGCCCAATGTGATGTTGAAAGAATAAAATTGGGAAGCATTCTTGAGAAGAAGATGAAATTCCCACCACCAAAGTTAGAGTGGGAACAGACATGGCTAATAAAGATGCTGAAGAAGAGAGTAAATTCTATTCTACTTCCCCTGTGAACAATTCTGTTTTCCTACTTTGGATTTTATGAACTCATTCTCTATGTCTATAAAACTACAGGGGGAAGAGCGAGGGATGGATCCTAGAAAGAAAGCAGGGTAAAGAAATGTGTGAAGACACTTGAGGGGAGAAATTCTATATTCTAAAGATGTAAAATTTAAAAAATGATGACGATGATGATGATGATAAAAAATGTGTGAAGAGAGGATGGAAAGAGGAGGACAATGAAGGCAGAGAAGACCAAATAATTACTCTGTGCTTGCCCATTCTTCCTCTTGTAAGACCTGTAGATAAGGTGAAGGACAGGTAATTTGGACTGACAATCTAATATGACTTGACTCACCAAATTTTTCCATAAAAGTTCTCAGTTTATTTAAAAATATAAATATTTCTTATTTGTTAAAGAAAAAATTAAGTTATACCTGTAGTACTGAATTAAAAAATATCATTGCTATTTATATGTATGTATATTTAGAAAGCAGATCTATATGCCTATTTTGTTTAATTATTTATAAGGTGACATACAAAGTTAGTGTAATTAAATGAAGACCATGTGGTAAAATGACTTGCCTAAAGGTCACCCACTCCCCACTTGTGCCATTCCCATAGTGGAGAAGTATGTAAATCTGAGATGAAGAAAAAAATCATCCTTCTTTATATCTAAATGGTATACATAATTCAGAAACTATTTACTCCAAGATAAACTACAAGAGAAGTGGACAAAAAAACTTCAAAAATTGTCAAAATTTTTTGAGAACAATAGTACATGAATTTTTGGTAACAAAACTCCCACTCCTAAAAGCATCCCTATACTTTGAGGTAATCATGAACGACAGCTAGGAAGCCCAGGCTATATTCACTGGTTCCAGTATCAGAAACAGAGCATGTCCTGGTGAATCCTGCAGCAGCACAGGTAGCAAAAGGAGTGGGTAGGAATGCTGGTTTCCTGAAGAAAAAATGACCATACCTTTTAGACCTGTTTAGTGTTGGGAATGCCTTTGAAGAGCCTCTACTATTTCTAAACAAATCTCTTTCTTTTTCTCTCCAAGTCACTGTTTCTAGTACCCACACCCTTCAAACCTGCACTCACCCTTGATGTCTTCACCTCCACAGGGGCTCATCACTGTGGTTAGAGTGAGGGCCCCCAGAATCAGAGTCCTATATAGGACCATTGTCTTCTTAAGGTGTTACCAAGGTTCTCAGCAGTGGCTGTTTTGAGTTGTTGAACAATGGTGAGAATCAAACTAAAGAGGAAATGTAAAGATATTCAAAGCAAACCCTGCCCCAGCAGATTTTGGCCAATCAGAAAAATTTCCTCTGATGACACCTCTGTTGCCAGTTGAAGCCTGCGTTCTAAGAGACCTGCAAGAGATTGGGGAATCCCCTGGTTCTGCTGCAGTTTCCCCTTAGAGTGGACCTGAGGGAATTTTTATGAAAGGAGGGAGAGTATTAAATGAGAATCTTGTTATATGTGTGGATACCTGTTGGTGGTGAAAGAGGTGGGGATTTTTAAGTAGTCTTATGGGTAGTGTGGTATCACTGCATGTCCTTCAGGATTTTCTGGATTACGATCTCTAAGAATTGTACCCTGAGTTTATCACCCTCCCTGCTAGTCCCCTCATACTACCTTTCCTCTGGTCTCCATATGTGAACTGTTTTGTTTTTTACTTCTTTTTTTTTAAATTTATTTATTTATGCATACAGTACTGGGGTGTAGGCCAGAGGTGTGGGGTGGGGAGTAGATTCACCAGAGGTAGAGTGGGGAGCAGAATCATCAGATTGACTGAAATACACTGCTGAGGGGGAGCAGCAGGTGAGACAGGAGAGGTCTGCTGCGCCATGTGGGAAGCTCCCTGGCCTAGGATCACAGTGGCTGTGGCTAGCTTCATAGTGCTGTGACTTAACCCATTGTGCCACCAGGGAAGCTCTCTTTTTACATCTATAGAGAAAATGGGATTTTCAAAATTTGAGTTGACTCACTCACCAAGGAGATCTCTGCTGGTGGTAGCCAAAGACTACTTTTTCCTTTTCTACTTAGATAAACACAGTTGAGTAAGTTCTCATACTCTCAAAAGCCCCAGTTTTTCACCAGGGAAAGAAGTAGATTTATAATATGTAATGCTACATACAGTTAGCTGCTCTTTCATCTGATTTTTCACCCAGTGCTCTGAGTATTCTTTGTGCTCTGTTTTGGTTCTGCCTATCAACATTTACAGGGAATTTGGAGACATTGTTATATTAAGGATAATTCTGGCTGACTCTAAAACTCTGATTTCCTTTTTTAAATTTGAGAATGTCAAGTCAAACTTAGAGGGTGGATTGAGGGTAATTACTGTGCCTTAGAAATTGACTTTCTTTCTTTAACTTACTAGACATTTTCATATTCTATATTTCTGAAGGACTAGGGGTTGAGTTATAAAGGCATTTATTAGAGGGAGACATTTTTTTCAAAATAATCAATTTTCTTTATGTTATGGAAGTTGCAAGTTAATGGGGGGTGTGTGGTGGGGAGGAATATTGGAATGAGGCTGTTGCACCTCGGGGCAGCAACTTTGGGAGCAGAATGGGATAAGGGAAAGATTACTCAAAGTCCATGTAGAGCAATGAGAAGTCTGGAGGGCAATAATGTGCAGCCCCATCCACAGCCAGTCTCGTAATTATTAGAATCAGGTACAAAGGTGGGGCAAGTATGTAGGGAGTATACATGGTGGGGGAAGCTGTTATTGGGGATGTAAGCTGGTGTGGAGTGACCAGGGGCTATTGCCTGGGGGACTCCACTGTTCCTGCTGGTCAAAGCATATTATCTCTATTCTAATATCTGCCTGCTGTTATCTACTGTTATCTGCTGTTTTAAGTTTGTTCTTCATACCAGGATTTTTGTCCTTGGTGAGAGGCCCCCTGTAGGATCCTACACCTAGAGGACATGCAGGAGTAACTCTGGCACCAAGACAATATCCCCCAAAACAAAGGGGGCTGGGGATTCCACATGAACCCAGAGGCACTGGGGTCAAAGAATCCACCAGAGACAGAGTGCAGAACAGAAAAGGCAGATTTATTGAAATATACCACTAAGAGAGGCAGCAGGTGAGATGCCAAAAAGGATTTGGGGTTCCCTTTATAATCTCTTTAGGTGGGCTTTTCATGACTGGGGGAGTTGGTCTCTACTATTTCTGCTGGGAAATCAAGTTTAGGTGGGTCTTCTGCACAGGCGGTGTCCTGCTGGGGTCTGTTTGCCTGAAATCTTGATAGCCACCTCTGACGTATGGACACATGGCCAGTTTCCCATGGCAGTTCTACCGCCTTTCTTATTTGTTTTGTGTCTCCCAGTGTTGTTCAGCTGAGCAAAGTGCAGACACTAAGTTTTAATTTTATTCAATGACACCACAACGTGGGAGTTCCATTTAGACTAAATTTTCCCTGTTAGATGACCCTCAGTTTCCCAGCAGTCTCACCTCATGGTGATAGATACTGTAACTGTTACAGGGCAACCCCGATATACAATGGGGTACCTGACTGTGGGTTCTCACCCGTGCGCTTAGAAAGGACTTATAATAAGAACAGGTGCACTCACAAAAAGGTTAATACAGGGGTTTATTTACAAAAAGGAAGGGAAATAAAAAATGAATAACTCGGGGACAAAAGAGAAAGTGAGGGAGAGAGATAAATCTCCAAATATGTCTTACCAGAGCTGGAAACCCCAATGGCACGCTATAGCCCGGCGAGAAGCAAGAGGGCCCCCAAGGTCAAAAACCATTGTTACATAGCCAACATTTTTGCTTAACTCCACCCCTCAATTCCCGGTAATCCTCGCTTCTGGATGATGATGGAATTAAGGGATTAGTGGCCCCTAGTGTCTTGGATCTCTTTGGTCTGAAGTGGGGTCCATAAACCTTCCTGTGGAGTTTGTTGCAGACGTGCTTTTTCCCCCCAACATAACCACTCTGGAAAGCTGTATGGCGGTTCTTCAAACTGCTAAAAATGGCACTTCCATACGACCCAGCAATACCACTATTGGGAATCTACCCAAAGGACACAAAAACATTAATCCAAAAGGATACATGCACCCGTATGTTCATTGAGGCACTGTTCACAATAGCAAAGGTATGGACGCAACCCAGATGTCCAAAAATAGATGACTGGATCAAGAAGATGTGGTACATATACACAATGGAATACTATTCAGCATTCAAAGAAGATAAACACATGCAATTTACAGCAACATGGGTGGAATTAGAGGGGATCATACTCAGTGAAATAAACCAGAAAGAAAAAGAAAAATATCAAATGGTTTCACTTATAACAGGACTATAAGGACACCAAATAGGAGAGAGACACTTAGTGGATGGGGGGAGGGGTAGGGGAGAGGGAGGGCAAGGGCACAAAATGGAGTAGAAAAGAACAAAGGGACCGTGGAGATGGATCACGGGTGAATTGATGGTGGGTTACCCAAGGGGAATACAAATTGTGAAAGATATAAATAACAATAAAAAATAATTAAAAAAAAAGATAGATACTATAAAGAAAGGTGAGACACAAAAATCCCTTTCATCTGTGAAAGACGTAGTACTATTAACTAGGTCTTGGTGTTACCACAAGCTGGCCTGGTGCTCACAGTGAGATTTTTGTGTTTTTCTAGTGAATAGATATAATTTCATTGAACAGCAGTATCAGATAAGCACTCTGTGACCATAATGGATCAAAATGGAAAATAAGGTCACTATAATTAAGTCTGAACACAGACAAAACATGAATATTGACCAAACCGCAAAATGACCAAGCATTCTTCTTTCCTGCATAATGTGGATGACAGATTTAGGCTGAACAAATTTAGGCTCAGTATAGCCTGTTTCCTTTTAAATAAGATTTAAGATGCCCAATTATAGAATTAGCCCACTTCACTACCCATATCCTGATATAATTCAATTAAGACAAAGTCTGTCCTAAGTCTTCCTTTTAACCCTAATACAAATCCAAATCCTGTAATACTTAATGGTATTGATTATATAACAGGGTGGTCCCTAGGAAAAGGTGAGGTTCCAGGTTCCCTGCCCCACCCAAGGGAGGGTGAAGCTGAGCAGGAGAGATAAGAAGCTGGGAAAGAAAGAAGAAGCTAGAGAGAGGAGACTGGAGAAGGAAACAGGATGGAGAGCCAGAAGAGGTACAGAGTGGAGAGACATGTGAAGAAGCTGCACTGGCCTGGACTGGTTGAAACAGATGTGGGTGAGGGACCCATGAGGAGGTTAACAATCAGAATTTTGATCTTGATTTTGATTTTGCTCTTTTCCTCCCAGCCTTGTCCGGCTGTTTCCAACCATTTCCTATGGGCCCCTGCTAAAAGGTGCTTTAGACTTGTGGCAGGTTTTCGGGCCCTGCTTTGGGCCAATCCCATTTGGGTGGACTTTTACCCACAATGTGATGGGTAACTTTGGGAGCTTGATTTAAAAACTATATTCTCTGTCTTTTCTGTATTACGCACTAATTGTATTAAAGTTTCTTTCCACTAAAGGTCTTATATGTTTTGTCTTGATACAGCGGATGTCAGAACCTATTTAGAGCAGGCAGGTTTGGGGGTACTGGGGTGCCCTTCTCCCTGCCCTGTAACAATTAGACTATAGTCCTTAACATCAATCTAGGTGTTATTCTAAGGGATTTTATAGATGTGATTAAATTCTGTATTCAGCTGACTTTAAGTAGGAGAGGTGATTTTTTGGATAATCTGGGTTAGCCTGATCTAATCAGTTAAAAAGTCTCAGGAGTAGTGTCATTCTGACACTTGACTATTTTGGTACAACCCTAATTATTGTGCATTGTTGAAGTTTCAAGTTCTAACGCTCAACAACTTTGCTATCTTTCATCAGTTAAAAATACTTCACAGCACTGACTGCTTCCTAATAATTGTTCACTGAAAAACATGCGAAATTACCTCCACATCCATCTACTTTCACTATAGTTCAAGAGAACTCTCAAGCTAAACTGAAGAAATTATTTGATGCAGTCTTCATTCTGGGATTATATTATATAATCGATAAATGCTAGATGAATTAAAATAAAACTCTTATTCACCTGACTCAGGTTATAGAACTAACTGCCTGGAGACAGATGATATTTCCCATGTACAGCGGTGATTGACTTTCTTCTCAGAATCTCTCCAATTGAAATCGGGCAGAAGGGGTGTCTAGTCCCTCCGTGGTCGCCAACTGAAATCGGGCAGAACGGGCCTCAAATGCCCAGGCTCTGCGGCAAGAGCCACCAAAATGCCCCAAAAGGCCAAAGGGCCAAATACAACAAAGGACAGCGCCTGAGGAGAGGGCAGGGCACTGCCTGTGGGTCTCACCCGCGCGCACAATTGCAGGAGACTTCAGGCTACAGGAACAACAGCAGCAAACATGGGGTTTATTGTACAAACGGGGGAAACAGAGCTCACTGCAGCCTCAGGTGGCGGCCGCCTCACCCAGAACGCAGCGGGGACGGCAGCTCCTTGGGAGGTGCTGGGTTAGACCAACAAACAGGCCTCTGAGACACCAGGCGCAGCCTCTGGGGCTCCTTTCAGGCTACGTCAGAGACAGCACCGGAGGCCCAGTCTCTGCAGAGTCCTTCGGCTTCTCTTCCTCCTCGGAGGGCGGCTGCTGGTGCTTCTTCTCTTCTTTCTTCTCTTCTCAGGGGCCAGGAACTGACTTCTCTCTTCTCTCTTCGGAGTCTGGAACCGTCGTCTTTCTTCTCCTGGGGGCTGGTCGTGTCCTGTCTTCTCCTGTTCGGTTCAATCTTTTCCCCCCTCTTCGGTTCAATCTTTTCTCCTTCTTTTCCCTCTTTTCTGTCCAATCTTTTCCTCCTTTTTTTCCTCTTTTCGGTCCCTCCAGTCCTGACTTATATCCTCTCCCAGAGTACCATCCATAAGCCTGATTGGACCTTGTTCAATCCTGGAGCTGATTGGACCGATCCATCAGCTCCTAGCACCTGATTGGTGCATACAAAAATGGCAGTTACTGGGCAGGAGCAACTGCCATAACTGTCTCTGGAGCGGCAGGATAAGAGGCCCCACCGCTCCTGCAGGCACCCAAGCTGCTAAGGCAGCTTGGTTCCGGTAACACAATCCTAGTGGATTTACTGTGAACATTCATAGTACAGAAATCTTAGCATTAGTCAATAAAGCAAATGAAAAAGAATCTTAAATGCAAACCTTAACTTGTTATTGTTTATTTTTATTTTAAAGTATATATGTATATTAATTCCTTGTAATATATACTATATACATAATTACACATAATATATAATATTGTCTAGATCTAGGTTATTGTGCCATATAAATATATATAATTCCAGATGTAAATAAACATATTTAAAGCATTTGACCTAGAAAAATTTAAATTATGATTTAACCAGAACTTTAAAAATGCAAATAATATATCAATGTTTAATAACTGATAATATTAGGGAAACATAATTCACATGTGTGCAAAGTATGAAGGTTTTGAAAAATATGTCAAACAAAAGAAATATAAAATTGTATTTACAGTAATATGTTTATTACAGATTATTCTTACTGAAGTATTTCTCTAAAACTATCCCATTAATAATAAGGATTAGTATGAACAATCTCATACTTGATAGAAGGCAGAGATTGACAGGGCTCAGACACTGAGCACTGAATAGCGAGAATAAGGCAGTAGAAGACTGTATTCACAATATATTTGGCCTCTTTTCTCTGCCTGTGAATTTGAGAGGCTCATGCTTTAATTCTACTTTTGAGATATAGATTACATTTTTTTTTTGGCTATCCTTTGTATAAGGAAGTTTCTTTGTGAAGGGAATTTCCTCATGTGGTAGAACTGCTGTATGACACAGGGACCTAGGTCTAGACAAATAAATGAAGAGTACAGGAAATGGTGTAAATGAAGATTTTTTTTTTTAAAAAGCTTCTCAACATCAGAACTATTGACATTTTTAGAAAAATACTTCTTTTTTTGTAGGGGATTCTCATGTATGTTATAGAATATTTAGCAGCACCATTAGCTTTTACCCAGTAGATGCCAGTAGTGGACTCCCCAGGTGTACTTCCAAAGTTATCTGTAGACCTTGTCAAATATCACCTTGGGATATCACTACTATATGAAGTAATAGAATTTTAAAAGAAAAAAATAGCAAGATATTGTGTGTTCATGGAATCTGAAAAAGTAAAATAACTCCAAGAATTGCACAAAAATAAGAGAAATTTGAAATGTAATGATCTAAGGCATTTGCATTATAATTTGAAGGTAGATTTTATTTTATTTTATTTTGTTATTTTTATTTGTGTCTTTTACATTACTGTATATTCCCTGTAGGTTTCCCACCACCAATTTACCCGTGAACCGTCACCACAGTCCCCTGTGCTCCTCTCTTCTGTGCTCCCCTGTTCTGAGCCCCAATCCTCCCCCCTCTCTCGCTGAGTGACGCTCTTGTATTTGGTTCCCCTATATTCCTATTATAAGTGAGACCATTCGATATTTTTCTTTTTCCTTTTGGCTTATTTTGCTGAGCAAGATCCTGAAGGATTTGATATTTGGATATATAAATCATAGGACAGCTACTAATCCAAAAATAAGGTAGAATATATATTGAACAAATAACTATTAGAATTAATAAAAATATCTATCCATATTAATAATTCATTCTATAATGCTCAAATATTGCCAATTAAATGATAGAGATGATTGGATTGAATAAAAATGACATGATTGAGATATAATCTATAGAAACCCATTTTGAATATAAAGGCATATCTGCATTAAAGGTAATATAAGGGGAAATATGTTACACAAACAAAAATAAAGGAAACTCGAATAACTATAATGCAGTTAACAAGTTTGTCTTCCTCCTATATCTTGCAATTTCCCCCCTTGTTGGACAGGTTTGGCTTCTTGCTTTCCAAGGAGAAGGGAATTAAACAGCAGTTGTTGAAAAAAGCAAGCAGGAGCCCACTAGTCTCTGTGCCAACTACCCACCCCCTTTGCAGAACCTTGCCCAGCTCCCCATTTTATCCCTTTGTATAAATAACCCTGCATCCTGCCAAAGAGCACGACGGTGGTCTTTCAGACATGAGTCTGCTGTCCTCCTCATTTGTCAACAAGTTAAACCACTTTCCTTTCCCTCACTCTGTTTCCTTTTGTTGGTTGAAGGAAACTGAGCCTGGCATTCAGTATCAACTATGTTAATACTAGACAAAAGAATATTACAGGGAATATTATGATGGCTAAAGAGGGATATCCCTTAATAAAGGGTCTGTTTCTTCAATAAGACACACTAATTGTACATGTGCATAAACAACAGAGTTTCAAAATATATGAGACAAAACCCGATAAAAATGAAGGAAAAATCAAGATTATAGTTAGAGATATTATATCCATTAACAGTATTTGATGAAAAATTAAGCAGAAAGATACAGATGTCTGAATAACACTACCAATGAACTTATTAAGTCATAATAATTGAACAATCCATCTATGACAACACAGTATACATTTTTCCAAGTGCATATGGAACATTTGCCAACATAGATCATATTCCGGACTATAAGACAAATCTAAAAATATTCAAGTACTGAAGTTATAAAAAGTGTGTATATTTCCTGGATTAAGGAGGAATTAAACCAGCAATCAATTGAAGAAAAATATGTGGAAAAGACCTTCATATTTCAATTGAAAGAACAGAATTTTAAATAATTCATTGGTCAAAGTGAAAGTTGCAAGGGGGATTAGAAAATATTTTAAATTGAAAGAAAATTTAAAGCTAATATATCCAAATTTGACCTATGTGGTTGAAATGAGGAGGAGAGGCAAATTTACAGCATTAAATATCTCTACTAGAAAAAAGGAATGGTAATAAACCAAATGACCTAACTCCCAGCTGAAGAAATTACAAAAAAGAAAAAAAAAGAGCAAATTAAACTCAAAGCAAATGAAAGGAAGATAGTAATGATAAGAAATCATAAAATCATGGGCAAGAAATAGAAAAAAATATGATAACCTCTAGTCACATGAACTAAGAAAGAAATAGAAAAGACAAAATTCTGAATATAGAAGAAAAGAACATCCCTGTGGGCTCTATAGACATTAAAATAACAAGGGAATGCAAAAATCACCTCTAGAGCAAAACATTTGACAATGCAGATGAATGGATTTTTTTTGGAGAAGGGAAAAATTATGATGCTCACATAAAAGAAAAAATAGATAATGAAATATTATACCTATTAAGAAAACTGTATATTTAATTTAAAAAGCCATCTAACAGGCAGTAGAAACAACGAAGATGCAGTAGGTAGGCACCTCAAAGGTATCTTTAGTGCCTTGTCCCTATTGGCTGTAGCACTCAGAACAGCAAGAAGTGGACCATCACCAGCCTGGAAATGGAAGGAGTTAGGGTTAACATGGAAGATTATATCTCCTTATCAAATAGAGAGTTCAGAATAGTTATGATAAATTTAAAGATATAAAGAAAACTCAAAAAGCAAATCAAAGTATAACAAGAGAACCCAGAAAAGCTAATAAAAGAAATACAACAAAATTCCAGAAATTCAATGATCTCAGAAATAAAATCAATGAACAAAGAGTAGAAATTGAACACTTAAATTAGAAAATAACAGAAATTCAGGATGTTAGAGCTCAGTAAATGATGTCAAATCTTTAGAGAAAGAGATGGAAATAGAATAGGTCAGGTAGAAGATTGTATCAGAGACCACAAAGATAATATTGCAGAAAGGATCGAGGTGAAAGAAGAGGGCTAAAAGAGAGGTTTAAAAAAAAAAAAAAGAAGCATTTCAAGAAATATCTGACTCTATTAGGAAAGGCAACACAAGAATAATGGCTATCCCATATGGGGGGAAAGAGAATCGGGACTACAGCTTATTCAAAGAAATAGAGAAAAAAATCCCAAACGTGGGGAAGGATCTAAATATACTAGTTCATAAAGCTAAATTAACACCTGGTTGCTTAAATGCAGTGAGACCTAAACCAACACATACTAAAAATTCAAGACAAAGAAAGAATGTAAAAGTGGCTAAGGGGAAAAAAGCAGGTAATTTATGAAAGTATAGCTATCAAGTTTACATAAGCAGCTTTACTATCAAGGAGAGAATGGAATGTTGTATTCAAAATACTTAAACATAAAAATTTCAGCTAAGAATACTTTATAAGGTTCTCAGATACAAGGAAGAGATAAAGGCCTTTCCAGATTAATAAAAGCTAAAAGAGCCCACCAACATTAGACATCCTTATGAGAAAAAATGAAAGGAGTTGTCCTATCTAAGTCAAAGAAAATCTACAAAAGAAGAAAATCTACAAAATTGAATCAAGAAAAAAATAGTAAAACAAGACAGTAAAGAAAATATCCTCACATGTCATCCTCACATATTAATAGTCACCTTTAGTGTAAATGGGCTGAACCCACCAATTAAAAGGCACAGAGTGACTGTTGAATTAGAAAATAAAACCCAACTTTCTGCTGTCCCTAGGAGACCCATCTGAACTTCAAAGATAAACATAGGCTCAAAAGAAATGGTTGGAAAACATCCTTCTAAATGGAATCCATAAAAGGGCAGGTACATCTATACTTATATCACATAAAATAAACTTCTAGCTGAAAAAGCTAAAAAGATACAGGGATGGACATTATGTAATGATACACCAGGAAGATAACTATCATCAATATATATATAGCAAATGAAGGAGCATTAAAAAATACAACACACCTACTAACAAATCTAAAACAGTACTGTCCGCAACAAAACAGTGCTTTATCAATGGATAAATAAAGCAGACAGAAACAAGAAATTGATACCCTTAAATGAGGAATTAGACCAGATGGGCCTACTAGACATTTGTTGGGCCCTGCACCACCCAAAATCTGAGAACACATTTTTCTCTAATACGCATGGAACATTTTCAAGGACAGACCACATATTAGGTAACAAAACAAGTATCAATAAATTAATGAAGATTGAAATAATACCATGGGTCTTCTCAGATCTCAAAGGCAAGGAATTAGAAATCAGCACAAGAAGAAAATGGGAAAAGCCTTGAATATGTGGAGAATGGACAATACACTATTGAATGACTATTGGGTTAATAAGGACAACAAAGGAGAAATTAAAATATACCTGGAGATAAATAAAAATGAAGACACAGCAAAAGTAGTACTAATCGGAAAGTATATAGCAGTACAGGCCCACATTAAAAAGCATGAAGGGGCTCAAATAAATAATTTAACATTACTCTGTTGAAAGAAATAGAAGAAGACACAAGAAGATGGAAAGGCAACCCTTGTTCATGGATTGGAAGGATTAACATTATCAAAATGGCAATCCTACCAAAAGCAATTTACAGATTTAATGCTATCCCAATAAAAATCTCAACGACATTCTTCAAAGAAATAGATCGACTACTGATGAAATTCATATGGAACCACAAAAAACCTCGCATAGCTAAAGCCCTACTAACTAAAAAGAAAGAAAATGGA